>SKCR01036497.1:0-131393 GCA_019454045.1 Zanthoxylum bungeanum | reverse complement strand
CGCATATGCGCTCAACAAAATATCACTCGTCATATAATTAAAAGTATTAGTTAGACTAATTATTAATGTTGTTTAATAATATAGTTGACTATATTCAAACTAATTCAATAAATAGTTGATTTTATAATTGGATTATAGTAATCAATATAATGAATTAAAATTATAGTTGATTAAATGGTTGGACTATTGTAATCATTATGATAAATAGTACCTTCATTGATTGATAAATAGTTGGACTATTAAAATCAATTAACATTGAAAGATTGGACATTTAAATATCATCTTGGATTAAAATGTTAAATGGTTTAATTTCAAATTGGGAATTAAATTTAGGATGGTCCTGGAAATAAATAATAAGTTACTTTATTTGATAAAATAACCTATTATGTCTAAGCCCGAGAATTAAGTGAATAGTAGAGCATAATCTTTGGAAAGATTTATGTGATGAACTTAAATGCTTATCTGATCTACTTGTCATAAATTCTGTTTAGATTTAAGAAGTATTAAAATTGCAATTAATAATTCTTGGAGAATTAATGACTATTCTCAAGGAGATAAGTCAAAACTTTGCAATTAGGTAAGTAACGCAAGGCGCACCTTACTTCAATATTCTAGAAACCCAAGGCTTGGCCAAAGGCTCCTGAAATATTGGAAAGGGCAAAGGCAAAATCATTAAAATCTTTTGGAAAGATAAAGGACATATCCTAAAGTGACTGCCGTTTGGATATGGCAGACACGAAGGAATAAAGAAAGGACAAGGCTTTAACTTTAAATATTTTGTCAAAAATTATGTCCATTACTATATTAAAACTGGATTTTAAAATACTTAGTGTGATATATAAAATATATGTATTGATGCGCAGAATCTGCTATGAGCAGGATACTGACTTCAAGCTGAGATTAATCTGCGAATCAGAAACGGGACGAAAGTCGCTGTTTCGACCGTAGATACCTAATTTAGGAACTACCCTCGGGTGTTGTACTTAAATTAGGAACTGTTATAATGTAAACTAGTTGACTAGGAACATTATCTCTATTTCAGTGTTAAATCCATTGCGGATAAACCCTTTATATTTAGAACACTAAAGTGTTTCATTATATAAAGATGACATTGAGATAAACACATTAGATGTGAATAACAGTATTTTATTTTTGAATATAAATAAAATCTCGAACATATAATATGACAAACTAATAGCTCATAATGATTGATCAGAAGAGACTTAATTGTGCATTGTTTTCTGGGACACAATTAACAAGAGTCGTATATCCACACTTTTGAAGAGTGGGTACAAGGACTGATTTGACTATTCAAATAAAGTCTACGAATCTAGTTTATTAGGTAAAGTACCTAAAAACACATATTTACTTGGTAATAATGATAGTGCCACCGATCTTTTGCCCTATTCATAGTGATGTAAGTGGGCCCATGTCTAGCCAGGCTAGATGTGGATATGAATATTTCGTGACCTTAACGGATGTGGCATCACGTTATGGTTATGTGTTTCTTTTGAAGAACACAAATCAGAAACCTTAAAGTTTCGAACGAAGTAGACAGACAGATCGGCTAGAGTATTATACCATCACGGTAAGATCGTAATGGAAATTACTTAAGCATTAAGTTTCAAACATAATTGAAAGAGTGTAGTATTCTTTCAAATGAGGACTCCTCTTGGAAACGTCAGTTTAACGTCGTTGTGTCCAAACGAATAACCGAATTCTGTGGACATGATAAGGTTGATCATGAGTCGCTCTAAGTTATCATTTCCTTCAAAGATAAGCTTTAACAGTGCAAAAACTTATTTAGAATAAGGTTCCATTAACAATCTGTTTGACAGACTTCATATTGGATATGAACGGGGAAAGAAACAGGGTTTCACACTCCTAAAGATTGGGTATGCTAGGCATGATGTTTGGATGATACCAAACTAAAACCCAAATCAGATAACTGCCTAATTAAGGTTATCCTATGGAAAACCATAAGTATAGTACTTATAATCTCACATGAGAACAATGTGATTGTGCTCACCATACGGTTTTCCTAAGAGGAATACCGATATGCAGTGGTAAGTGGAGGGGATGGTTATAACTCGATGAAAATCAGAGTAATACTGTTCAAGGCATGAAGTCCTTAATGGAACATAAATAGTTCATCAAAGATGAAACTATACCATTAATCTTCGAATACACAAGAACCACATAGATCAGAGAGAATCACAAAAAACAACCTGGGGTATGGGTTTCTGATCTCACCTCATAAAGATGTCAATCTTATTGAGAGTAAACCAACCAACTACGTTTGAGGAAGTGATACAATGTATTGACTCCCTTATGGCAAGGTGCCATGAGTCCGAAATGGATTCCATGTATACCAACTATGATTGGATACTAGTTGAAGTACCGTAAGGCATTGTGCCTATTGGTACTGTATAAGTCTTCAACGAAGACGTACATGAAGGCACATACCAACGTACGAAGCTAGGCTTTGTAGCGGAAAGGTATTGTTATCAAATATTGTGTTGATTACGGTTCAACCTTTTACTGTTGCCACGGTAAACCATTTGGATAATGCTTGCTAAAGCTGCACGTTTCATTTATGAAATATGTCAGTTAAAGATCAAAATCGCTTCCTTAAATGGAAACCTTTTGGAGGATGTTTATAACATTCCTGAAGATTTGTTTTTGTCGTACTAAAACCGGCAACATTCCTACTTCTTCTGGCCTCCTTTTTTTTGAACCGCTCAATATTTTCCGCTCTCTCTCAGTCCAACCCGATCCGTACCTGGCCTAAGCCCGATACAGCCTTTAAAGTCTGGTATCAGCGTATGCTGTTGCATGCGGATACTCATACCTTTTTGGACAAGCACCATCTTCTTCCTCTTATTGAGCTTACATTGTCTCTGCCGGCTTTTGACCGTAGTCTGTTTCCCATTTCTTTACTCTTTTGGTCTTCCAATACAATGTATTCGTTTTTCGGTCGGGCCATTTACCATCACCCTTCATGATGTTGGTGCCCTTACTGGGTTAGTCCCTCTTGGAGCGACCATATCGGCCTCCACAAAGTTTCACTTCCTCCTCCTTCGATGGATTCCTCCTCCTTATCGTCTTACTCTTCTTTTTTCATATGTACTCGAAGACAGTCGGTACGGTCTCTATGTTAGAACGAATGGCGTTCCTTCATTACTGGCTGTGCAAGTACATCATTTGTGCACCCAGCCAAAAGCCTGTGGCGGGCTATCGACCTATCTCTTTCGATCTCGCCAATGGCCGTCGTTTAGACTTGGCCTCCTTCTTTCTTGCCGCTACATATCAGGGATTGGCCGTCCTCCAAAACAGCTTCGTTAGGGTCTTCACACATTGCTTCCGGTCCTTTGTGGATTGTTCAGCTTTGTTGAGGGCTTATTTCCTATTTTCGGCACAATCGACTCGACCCACCCTTACTCGTGTGTCGGTCTTCTTTTCGCCTAAATCGACAATCTTCCTTCTCTCTCTCCTCGGCCACCTTTGATTACTTTTATACTCTTCCTCGGGTTCCATCTTTCTTTCCTTTTTTAGAGTCGCACAGTCCGTCCTTCGTCCATGACCTTCCCCTTTCGGAAGAGGACGAATCAGGCCTTCGCATATGGCGTAAATTTTTATGCAGCTGCGACCTGATTCATGACATCCTGACTGGGGCCAATGGCAAGGCCGGGGTGAAGGTATATTCACCTAACTTCGTTGCCCACCGATTTGGCCTTGTCCAAGGATGGCCTCTTGCTTTCTTTTATTCATATTTCGCGTCATCAGACCGCTGTAGGCATTGCATTTTTGCATATTAGCCCAATGACGAGTCTCGTATGGAGGCACCATCTCTTTAGTTGTGAAAGCCGCGGGAAACGGACGTTGGAAGGGAAAAATTGGAAAATGGAATTCTTGTTGGATTTTACCTCGTTGTTTGGCTTCGGTTGTTTGTTGGACTTCCGTTTCAAAGCTTATCTTAGGCCCAAAACCGCATAGATCACTTACCAAACCCCAAACCAAACCCAAAACACCCAAACCAAACCCAAAAAACCAAGCCCATGCCCAATAGATGGAGATTCACGCCCATGTCCTTTTTAGTTAGGTAGATACACATTTATCACATGCTAAAATCAAGTAAAATCCATTCCTAATTAGAAGAAATCTCCTAGATCCCTTTCCTAATCAAATCCAATCACCATCCTAAATGAGAAGATCTTTTCCTTGTGAAATACAAATTAAGGAGATGTCACCATCAATAGAAATCCTATTCCTAGTCGGATTAGGAAAGTCTCCTCTCATTTGCCTATAAAAAGAGGCATTCACCCCCATTCACAACCCTAGCACACATATCTCACAAATCAAGCCCAAGACATTCCCCCAAGCCCTCTCTTGGACGCCCAAGAGACCTCCAAGCTCTCCCATTACCGCAAATCCTCCAAGTTCTAAGCCTCCTCCAATTGCCGCCTACACCTCCTCCACTCCCTATCCTTCACGCCCATCACCCATTGCACTGCCCTTTGCCGCATCTTTCAGCCCTTTCACAGCCCTCTAAACACACCACAAACAGCCCTAAACACTGCCCTAAAGTGCCGCAGATCAGCCCCACACATAACCCATCAATTCACACCCAAACCGAGCCTAAAACACTCACTGCACTGCACTAAACTGCCGCACCTTACTACCCCTGACCTGATCAGTTTAACTGCGATTTTAACCCATAAAACAGCCCCCAAATCACTTAAAAACTGCACCAAAAAACTGCACAAAGTCCCCCCTAAAAGCCCTTAAAACCGCAAGCCAATTAGCCTCCGAAATCATCCAAAACAGTCCCCTAAATAACCAAAACAGTGACCTGAAATATAGCAGCGAAACAGCAGCGAAACGGACCGAAAACAGCAGCCCGAACAGTAAAACAGTGAGGAAAAATGTTGGATTAGTTAACCAGAAAAGTTGCGGATCATCCACCCTTCCAACGGTCGTGTAACGCCTTTTCTTGAGACGACAAAATAGGTTATACCTGAGGGCATCTTTTTATTTATTATCTTTCATTTATTTTTGTTTATTTTAAAAATATTATTGCATGAGAGTCGTTTGTTGAGGCATGATGTGAATTTTGGATGGGCGGAATATGTGTTCCCTTTTGTGGTATATCGGATGGAAACCCGGACGTAAATTCCGTAGCCGAATCTGAATGGACGGTATTGCGGTTTGTACTCAAGATACAACGCCACGTACCACTTGAGAAACACGTATTTTGTTTCATCCAAATTTGTATTTGAGCATGTCATAGTGCTAGGTCATTTATTTATTATTTTAAGCATTTAGTCTTGTTATTTAATTTTCAAAGCATGATTGTGTTATTTAGGCATATTGTTCTTCATTCTTTTGATGATGTTTCATTTAGTTTATGTTTATGTTTAATTAGTTATTTGTTTACTTTTAGTTAATGGTTCAATATGCTCGTTGTGTTATATTGCGTGGAGTTATTTGGATGAAAGCATGTTAGATCTAAGTACCCTTGAGCATGATTATTGAGTAGACTCGGTTGATTAATTGCACAAATTATATCATCACAAGTGACATAAGTAAGGGACCATTCCGAACCCAACGGTTTGAGGTCTTCCCTTGCGAGGGTGAGTGCGGCCTTAAATCTTTGTCCCGGTTCACACCGGGTGGCGACTCCATTATTCTCCGATTTAGTTCCCCACGGACTACTATGTACTCCCACTAGGCCGCGAGCCTAGAACAGCGTCGTCAATATTCTGTGTCCTACAGTCTGGCGACTCCACTGGGGATAGAGAATCGGCCCCGAAATCATGTCTTGTGATGTATATAATTTGTGCATTAGTTGACCGTTTCTATAGTGGGTTGAGGAAGTTCAATCAAAGGTATTGTCATAAACCCGTATGAGAACGATAGTTGTATATCCTATAGAAGTTGCCCATTTATGCTTTTGATAACCACATGCATATTATATCTCATATGTCGCATGCATCTCATGCATAAATGCATCATGTTAACCCCATGTCTTAAAAGCTATCATAGATATTCGTTGGGTAAGAGAATGAAAAAAGGGTTTGTCAAGAGGAGTTTAGCAAACGTGAACCAAGAAACAGAAAAGCTTACGGAAAGGATAGAAAGACCATTAGGAGGGGCCTTCAAAAAAAAGAAAAAAAATAGAGAAGAAAAAATAGAGAAAAATAGAGAATTTTTTTTTGTTTTTAGTCCTTGATAGTTAAACATAAGTCCAATGATGAAATTGATTGCTTTAGGGCGAAACCTTAGAAACGATAAACTCTTGGTGTGCTTTTATCTGATACATTGAGTGATTGATCTATGTTAGACTCGTAAGCACTTGATTATGGTTCTTAGCAGTGAAAACCTTGAGTAGTTGGCAAAGTGACTAGTTGAAGAAATCGCAGGTCGGTGAATGATCATTTGCTTAGATGTCTATCTTGATTTGCTTATGTTATGATGTATGGTATGGTTGAAAATGAAAGAAAAGTCTCTAAAGAAGAGAATTGAACCACCTATAACCGATAAGCTGAAGCTGAAGCTACCCATGAGAGAGTATTAGGACCACCATGAGGAGAAATGCTACCTTAAAGAGTAGGTGTGTTGAAAAAAAGGAAAAAGAAAAAAAAAAGTGAGAGAAAATGAAGAAAACAAAGATGAGAGACAAAGGAAAAGAAAGAAAACCATACCACATTGAGCACAGAAAAGCAACTGCAGACATAATTGAGACATCTAGGATGGTTTGACCCATCGATCCTGAATTTTCGAAACGAAATCATCGAGTTAGCTTACCTAAGGATTAAGCTGTGAAATAACCTTTGCACACACACACACTTTGAGTCTGGCATAGATCATTTATTCAAAAACTCAGATTTGAGTTGCATTGAGTGTTTTGAAAATTCTCTGGTTTCATTACTGGGCATTCCTTGAGGACGATAATATGTATAACTATTGGGACCATTTTGTAGTGTGTAATATAGTACGATAATATGGAAGACCCCACCATGTGGTTCATCTTGACTAAGTGCAAACAGCGAACAATAAAAAGCTAAACCAAGGCTGGGGGCGAATAGTCTACCACCTAGTGATTCTGGGACATAACAAGATCTTGAGCCATGAGACCATAACTCAACTGGGCATCTGAAATCAGGATTTCGAGACCCTGTAGCCCCTAGTCCTGCTCGAGGATCTGAGAGCGTCCCCCCAGTCCTCCACATGTGCACATGCGTCTGAATCCGTCAATTCCACTGTACTAGTTGCATACTGGGGTGAGTTTTTACCTCATGCCCCGGAAAACATGAAAACTATGCCATAATCATAAAACTGTAATATTGTTTCTGGAAAAACATTTTCTTTCTCAAAGCATAACTAAACATCATAACATGAAAAGGAAAGTTTCTAACGCCCTACATACTGGAAAAGTAAGTCTGAATTATAAAGAACATGTAAGTCAATAAATAAAATCAATTTGAAGAAAAAATGTCCACTCACTGAGCTTGGAAACTAGAAGGATCAACATTGCCTCATTGAGGATATCTCATGTCATGCAATGATTTAAATTGATAATTTGGTCAGATTCATAAGCTATGAGACGGATTATAAAAATTAGGATAAACTTACTAGTTTTGGGTACGTAAGAATATAGTTCATTTTATTAGGTAGGGTTGGTAAAATGTCAGCTAGAGAACTGATTTTAGGGTCTTAAGAGTAATCTAAATGCTGGGGTGGGATCGAAATTGTCTGAAATCAATTCGGATTACAAAAAACAAACTGCCCTGGTTTTCTGTCTAGCATCGCGACGCTGGGCCTTCTCCCGCGTCGCGACGCGAACTCGTCACCCAGGTTTCTGTTCTTCTTGGCAGCAGGCGGAATTTTGGCCAATTTCACCCTTAACTCCATTCTAGTTTCTTCAAACTACCAACTAATTATTCATGCATCATTTTACACATCAACCATCATACGTTAATCTCTTTTTCCTCATTATTTAACCTTTAATCTATTCAAATTATTTTCAATATATGAAACCCACAAATTTAACAATCTTTAATCCATGCTCTTAAACACACAAAACAACCCCTAAGCTTAATAATCTCATCAATTAGAACCCAATTTGTGATATTATCATTACTACATCATCAAAAATCAAAAACTCAAAGTTTGGGTAAAGTTTCTTTACCTTCTTTTTCCTAATCTCTTTTACTTCCATGGTTACTCCAAGCTTCAAGCTTCAATCGTATTTTCCTTCCTTTATCTTCTCCTTTTCTTCTATTTCTTTCTTCCTCTTCTCCCTTTCTTCTTCCTCTTCATTTTCCCTCCCTTTTCCTCACGGTTTCTTCCTTTTTCCCTCTCTTCCAAAATCGTTTTCTCCCTTTTGGTATAAAGTGAATAGTTGCCATTTTATAGGAGGGCCCAATTGATATAAGGAAATGTGTGGAGAGTTCTAGAGAAATGAAGAAATCAGTGCATTTTGTCATATCAGTCCGTAGTTACTATTCATCCAGATTTTAATTTACGTATTTGAACCATTTCTGCTCTGATTTTGGAAAAATGTACAACGCAGAAGTTCTAGGTCTTGGTCTAAGATTTTCGACGATATAAAATTCGTAAAATTCCGAATTCGTATGAAAAAGTTATGCCCAAAATACTATATATAGTATAAAAGGGCATGCGGTACAATTCTTCTCGGGCCCTCGAGAAATCTTCCGATCGTTCCTAAAGCCTTTTTATAATGTATTTGAATCACCACATGATTTATTTTTACGTTCTTTTGTCCCGTAAATAATAATATTGTCATAGATAGTAGTAATTACTACCGGTCCTTACAAATTATCCCCTCCTTAAATAGGATTCGTCCTCGAATCCTCTTGGTGTCTAACTCATGGTTTTCTTGAACTTCTGGCCTCTGTCCTTTACTAGCTACTTAATCCTACTTCTTAGGCCCTTGTTCTATAACAATCCTGCTGAGTACTTCATAACTATTGTCCTTCTGTTCTTACTGTTATTCCTTATATTCTTGTGTGTATGATCTTTACTTTATAAACCTTTACTCATGCCTCATGATTCCTTAACGTAAGCAAATCTCAAAAGCTAGTTTCTTGATTTCCATTGAGAATCTTAATATCTATACCAATACTTAATGTTTCTCTATTCCATTTGTCCATCTTAATCTTAAAATTATTTCTTACATTGGTTGTATTTCATCGATTTCTCTTTCCTAATCTTTTTCCTTGTACCTCCTTATTCTTTACTTCATTTTATTGACTACTATAGATTTCCTTGGTCTATTCTGTCTTTCTTACTTTGAGTTTTCTCTTTATATACTCATTACAGTCTTTAGTCCTTGTCATTCTTTGATTACTATTTTGCCTTAACCTGACAACTTCCTTCCCTTCTTCTTAAAGTTCCTATATGATCATTTGTGAACTACATTTGATCTTTTCTTTTCCATTCTTCTGTCTCACGTCTCTCGACAGCTGCCTTGTATTAACTTACGTTTTCGTTCCCACGCTATAATATAAGCCTACCAAACCACCCATAACCCGCGGCTAAACCATCCCAAACCCGTAGTGGTTTGGTCTCTTAAAACTAGGGCTGGGTACTATACGCAACTCCTTATTCTTGTCATTCTTTCTTTATTTTGCTAAGAGCTTACTTGATCTACGCTTTATCCTTGGGCTATATCTTATAAATCTTAATATCAATCTTTCTTTTATTATTATTTTATACCCATTAATCTTCTCATATGCGGTCATAACTAAACATATTACCTTCATCAATTTCCATATTAAGGTAATCTTGATGTCATGGTCTTCATATTACACTACTTTTCTCTCAATACTTACCTTGTATGTTCTTTATTATTTGTTATTACTTTTGGCTATCTTGCTTTCCATACTAGTATCAATTATCATGTTGATTTACTTTTCTGTTCCACTATTTATCTACACCTACCATAGGTCAGAGCTTCTTTCTTTTCCTGAAGGCTACCCAATCTCATATGTCATTGATTATCATTAACGTTATCATTTGCCTCTTATCATATACTTGGTTACTATTTCTTTCTCTTTTTACTTTATCTAATGGTTCTACTTAGAAACTATCATTTGGGCTATCCTTTGTTTTCTTATTATCACTACTCTTGTACTTACTCTTGTAGTATTTCAAAATTACACTTCTGTCTAAATCGTCATCACAATCATTCGAAGATTGGGAGGGTGAAAGCTAACCTCAAACTCTCTCAGTACCTTGATGACACTGGTCCTTGCCTAAAGTTTCCATGCATACTTATCTAATATCTCTCCTCATACTCGGTTCATAAAAGAATTTCTCTCTTACCAGTTTGTTACTTAATCCCATGCTAATACTACATTCTTCCTTTAGATACTATTGTAATCCTTTTTCTATCTTCTTTATGAGATTCATTTTGTTATGATGGCTCATTTTCCATGCTAGTTCTTTACCTTTCACTCATTTACCTTTCTGTGAACTGTTTTTACTTATTTACTATGGGCATCTCTTACTTAATCTCCGACCTATATACTTATTCTATAATCTTTGTTCCTCTAGTCTCTCTGACTTCTTGAAGGTTCTTTCCTAAACTTAGTCTCTCAACCCTTTATCCCTTGGTTCCCATAAAAAACTTTATTTACTTATTTCCCCTAGATCACTTTCTTTTAAATCTTTGGTCCATTAATTTCATTCTTCTTAAATCTTTGTTTTACTTAATACCGCAAACCGTTTCGTGCCCTGCCTAAACTTATCATTATTCTTCTTCGCAAGTTTTTTCTTTACTACGCTCTAAAGCTCCATGACTATCATTAATTCTTTACTCTATCACTTCCTTAAAAGTATGCTAAATTCTCTTGTTACTTATCATGATTCTTGTATCATTTCCAGATTTTTTTTTATTTCCTTACTATTTAAGACAAACAGCGAGTCATTTCTCTATTTGATTATCGAACCTCAACCTCTCATCCTTTCTATAAACCTTGATGCGTTCTATTTGTACTACTGTTCATACTAATTTACTTAGTACTTCCTTAAATTCTTCCAATCTTATAGATTTATTCTTATACGTACCCTTATACTTGTACTTTTCTATAAATCTTTATTAGCTCAGCTTATCTGTGATTTCTACTATATTTGGCTTCCTTGTGATCCTTTACTAGTCTAGCAATTTCTTACCATGACTCCCTTATTCTATGAACTATCTTAAGCATTTCCTTCTTTATACTCTCAAAACTTCCTTGATCTTTCTTCTAAGTGGATGTTTTTATTAATATCCCTTTTATCTCTCAGGTAGAACCTTATTGGATTTCCCTCACTTTCATCTATATTAATGGGGACTATTTTCATCTTACTAGTCTTTCCGTATATCTCGGCGAACTTTTCCATCCCTGTTCTAGTCCTCAATGTCTTGTATATCCTGATGGAGCCTATTGCTCATGTAGGATAGGTATGAGATTAACTCCATCCGGATAACTTCCTTATCTTGTATCTCGAAAGAGTGAGGATCTGGATAGATCGGGCTTTATCTATCAGATTCCTTGGTTAGGTCACCACTCTTCTTATTTGATTATAGGTTTGAGTTGGTAAGAATCCAAAGTCTCTATACCTATATGGCATTCAACATCTATTTGAAGATTGCACGATCTTCCTTAACTTTCTTGCTTCTTTATCTTGTGATGGCCTTGGTTAATTGTAGGATATGAGATGGTTCACAGAATGTTGAATCAATCTCAGAGGAATTCTTCTTGTTAGGAATGGTATCTCGCTTAATGGGAGAAACCTTTCTTTGATCTAATCATCTTCCGCTCTATCCTTATCTTACCTTACTTACCTTTTACCACTAGTCTTGTTATTATCTTTATCGCTTAACTCCATGTCCCTAGTTTATACCACTTCAGGTCTCCACCCTTCCTTATCCGTCTCTACCTCTCTATCTCTGTTTACCTCTGTATCATACTTCTGCTTTCCAAATTCCTAATTCTTGCTTTAGATTTTCGGCTATGTCATTCTACTTACGCTCCACACTACTACTTTATTACTTCTAACCCTCTTTATCCTTTCGAGTTTATCCTTATATATTCTCAGAGGTTTCTACTTGACTTTGGACCGATCTATCTTCCAAATTTCGGAGTAAACTTTTATCCGATATCTTATCGTCATCTATGTCCATGTGGTAGGCTTTATTAGGATAACTCTCTAATTTGGTGCTGCTAAAGAGGTAAGGTAACTAGCCATTTCTACTTCGCACTTAAGGATCTGGGTCAAGGTTTGAGCATCTGGAGTTACTTTAATCTTTTTCGACATTTAGGCTCTATTAGAGCTATCAATTCTATTCTAGGTTTCTTACTTCTGTTGCTTCTCTGGCTATTCTTCGTTATTCAGAAAATTCACTATTTACAGGAAAGTTTTGATGGCTGTTGGATTCATCTGAAGGAATTTCCTAAGGAGGAGAAGGGTTTTATATTTCCTTGAACAATTCTAGTACCTGCTAGGGCTTCACTATTCTCTTTAGCTACCGTAGACTTCCTGTACTAATCTGATTCTTTGTTCTTTTCTGCTTACTTAATATATCTGACCAATCTTACACCTTTTTCCTTAACTCTATTCTAGCTTTATCTCTCTCTTTTTTTTCTTAGATAGACATCTTTAAGCTTTTCTATTTCATTTTATCTCTATATGTCTCTGTTTCTAACTGGTTCTAACTCTTATACATCTTCTCTTTTCTCTTTATTCTCTCGGATAACTTTCCTTAGATTTTACCTATCTAGTTCCTTAGCTTATACTGATCTTCATGGAGTAATCTAGGATAATTTGAAAATGATTTCTATCCAAGTAGGAAGGAAGAGAAGTTCAGAGAACTAGGGAATATTTACTAACCTGTCTGTGAAGGGGTGTTAGATTGCTATACAATCTAAGTGAGTGGACTAAAACCGAAAACTAAAGTAAGAGTCCTTTAACTTTAAAATCATAGTTTTAGAAATATCTTTTATAGAAACTTTATTTCTTTTGAAATCTATTTCTGAAAATTCTGATTTCTGAAAACTATTTGCTAAAAATCTGGGTTCTGAAACTCTGGAAACTTTATACTGAAAATCTGAAATCTGAAAACTCTCTGTTAAAATCTGTTTTCTGAAAACAGGGTTTTAAAAATCTGAAAATTTATTTACTGTAAGCCTGAAAAACTGAAATCTGCTCTACGTCCAGGACCATAACTCAACCAGACGTCTATCTACACCCAGGACCATAACTCAACTGGGTGTACTCTATGCCCAGGACCGTAACTCAACTGGGCATCTGAAATCAGGATTTCGGGACCCTGTAGCCCCTAGTCCTGCTCGAGGATCTGAGAGCGTCCCCTCAGTCCTCCACATGTGCACATGCGTCTGAATCCGTCAATTCCACTGTACTAGTTGCATATGGGGTGAGTTTTTACCTCATGCCCCAGAAAACATGAAAACTATGCCATAATCATAAAACTGTAATATTGTTTCTGGAAAAACATTTTCTTTCTCAAAGCATAACTAAACATCATAACATGAAAAGGAAAGTTTCTAACGCCCTACGTACTGGAAAAATAAGTCTGAATTATAAAAAACAGGTAAGTCAATAAATAAAATCAATTTGAAGAAAGAATGTCCACTCACTGAGCTTAGAAACTAGAAGGATCAACATTGCCTCATTGAGAATATCGCATGTCCTGCAATGATCTAAAATTGATAATTTGGTCAGATTCATAAACTATGAGACGGATCATAAAAATTAGGATAAACTTACTAGTTTCGGGTATGTAAGAATATAGTTCATTTTATTAGGTAGGGTTGGTAAAATGTCAGCTAGAGAACTGATTTTAGGGTCTTAAGAATGATCTAACTATGCTGGGGTGGGATCGGAATTGTCTGAAATCAATTCGGATTACAAAAAAAAACTGCCGTGGTTTTCTGTCTAACGTTGCGACGCTGGGACTTCTCCAGCGTCGCGACGCGAACTCGTCTCCCAGGTTTCTGTTCTTCTTGGCAGCAGGCCGAATTTTGGCCAATTTCACTCTTAACTCCATTCTAGTTTCTTCAAACTACCAACCAATGATTCATACATCATTTTACACATCAACCATCATACATTAATCTCTTTTTCCTCATTATTAACCTTTAATCTATTCAAATTATTTTCAATATATGAAACCCACAAATTTAACAATCTTTAATCCATGCTCTTAAAACACAAACACAACCCCTAAGTTTAATAATCTCATCAATTAGAACCCAATTTGTGATATTATCATTACTACATCATCAAAAATCAAAAACTTAAAGTTTGGGTAAAGTTTCTTTACCTTATTCTTCCTTAACCTCTTTTACTTTCATGGTTACTCCAAGCTTCAAGATCCAATCTTCTTTTCCTTCCTTTTTCTTCTCATTTTTCTTCTTTTTCTTTCTTCCTCTTCTCCCTTTTTTCATCCTCTTCCTTTTCCCTCCCTTTTACTCAACTGGGCATCTCTAGAACTGGTGGTACCCTATGTCCAAGACAAACACTCAATTGGCAACGTAGAGCTCTATACCCAGGACCATAACTCAACTGGCAGTGTAGCCACCAAGCTCTGAAATCAGGATTTCGGGACCCTGTAGCCCCTAATCCTGCTCGAGGATCTGAGAGCGTCCCCTCAGTCCTCCACATGTGCACATGCTACTATATCTGTCAATTCCAAAGTATCCGTCAATTCTGAACTGTATCTCAAGTTACATACTAAGGTGAGTTTTTCCTCATGCCCCGAAAACCATAAAACCATGATATGGATCTCAAAAATGTATAAACTTTTCTAAAAACCTCTCTTTTAAAAATCTCTGTTACTTTTCTGTAAAACCTTTTGAATTTCAAAACTCTTCTAGTTTTATCATGTATGTATATGGATATGATCATGCACTCTTTAATCTAATACTTATGCATGTTCATTTCTAATACTTACTTTTACTCTAGTCATGCTCAGTTATATGTTTATTCCATACTACTACAAATGTTCATGCATATGTTCATGCACATGTTTATGCATATATACAAATAAATGAACTATGTATTCTATTCCTTATATGCTTACCTCTATAACTTACCTTACTGATGGCTCACAAAACAATATAATGCATAATTTATATTCATACACACACAATCGATCATTATAAATAAGTATGACTTAATATATATAAAAAATTTACTTATTCATTTATTTCCATTACTCTTTAATCCTTTATAAACATAGTAGAACATCTATCTCTGCAATAAGCTCATCTAGACATTTTCTAAAATTATTAATTATGCTTAATCAGATACATACAAACAATATATACATGTACTTACTTATTTCTCCATGTAACCTACATACTTTTGCTTATACGTGTATACGTTCGTATTCTTGTTTTTGTATCATTCTACATACACTGAACATATACAATTACTTTCTTACAATTGTTATTCTTTAAGCTTTAGTCACATTCTCTAGGGTGTAATTTCTACATCCCTCAAACCCAAGTCTCACTAAATTATATTCATAACATCTCTTTATTCGTATGCTCTGTCTATATATTAAATACTGGTCTTTACCTACATATGCATCTCTTTACTTCTATATGCTCATGCATCTGCTTATTCTTCTACATTCATCTTTATATATATACACACACACACAAAGGTTTCATGCTTATAACTATATACAACTTTATTATATTACTACTTTCGAACAATGATAAATTTCTTAAGTATTCGAGGCATGAGTTACTTACCTGGTTTCGCGGACACTCCGAACCTGGACTCGATCTGTCAAAATAAGTAACAAAACACGGTCAGAACCGCTATTTGTGAAACTTTATACTTATCTAAAATAAACTACGGACTTTCTCAGAATATGCGAATCCTCTATGATTCTACCGTTTAAACTTCATTATTCTAATATCTGCTCGTATACTGTTCTAAACTAGCTAGATAGCTCAGATTCTCACTTTATGCATTTGCGGCAAAACTTGCGAAAAAGTTTCTGCAAACGCTACGAAAGGGTCTCGAACCCTCCGAACTAACCCAGAATTACTTAATTACCCTCGCAATACTTTATTTATATCTTAACCATGATTACGGTCATCTAAACTTAGTCGCGCGAGAACTCCGTTTTACCGAAAACTCGCTAATTCTACCGGATCGATCAAATCTAATCCGTTCTCACTCGAATTCTACGACAAGCATCAATTTAACATATTATAACACATCCAATTCATATCAAGGGAATTCGCTAAACTACGGAGCTACCGGAAACATCCGAATGTAAATCGATACACTTTAAAATATCAAATTTTGAACGGAGAGTCATACCGAAATTCTGAGGCCATATTCGGACTCCCAATGGTCATACGAACGCGCCAGTGTCGACGGAATTCCGATCGGAGCTACTGTTCATCATGGGTTTACAGTTCACCGCCGATTTCTTCCTCATTTCGCGTGCAACCGACCGCTGTTCGGAAAAATCGATTCCACATACTCGTATTACTCGTTGAGGGCTTCAATTTGGTAGGTGGCTCGGGCCGTAAAACGAACCGATGAGCCGGGATCGGCAAACCCATGAGTGCGCCCTTCTAACCCATTTTCTTGCCGTTTTCGGCGCCCCCGGTGACGATGCCGGCCTCTGGTCAACTACCCCTCACCGGAAGAAACTGTCGGTGGTGGTCCGCCCGAGTGAGGCCGGCTGGAGGCCACCGGCGAGTTCCCTCTCTCCCTCACGCGTGCACTACACGTTCTACTCTTTTTTTTCTCTAATTTTTGTTTTTTTTGTAAATGTTGAAATGATTTTAAAAAAATAATTATAATAATGATAAAAAATATCTAAATCCAGAAATGACTAAAATGCCCCCACTATGAAGGGTATTTTCGAAAATCTTTGATTTTGAGTCCCTTCTGGCGTGATTCTCGAAAAGTGTTCAACGCGAAAGTTGTTCGCCTCGGATAAATGAGTCTGATGGTTCAAGAATCAACTTGATCGGAGTTCGTTTGCTAATTTTATGGTCAAACCAGTAAACTTTACTCGTATAGTAAAAATTGCGTAACTAACTTTTGATCCCACACGTTTTCCAACGCGATGAATATTCATAATATATTATTCCAACCCATATAACTTCGCATGATCTCTTATTCTCCGTTATCATCATGATCCGAGACTATAACATCGGTACAGAAATCCTCTAGAACAGTCTCGAAAATCTGAGATGTTACACGCTGATCTTATGATGATGTGGCTGATGAGCGGAAAATATATCAATATTTACCGCCCCTTTTAGTTAATATTTTGTTTAGTTTCTCGGGTTTGATGAACGTTTTGATATGTTTTATTTTATTTTGCAGATAAAATAATATCGGGACTCAATGAAATCATTTAGGACGAAATGTGGATCAAATAAGGGCAATTATTGGACTTGATATATTAATTTTGGAGATTGAAAACTTGAAAGGGCGTTTTTGACGAAGTGCAGTTTTGGAAATTCCAGTTTTGCGCATCTGTCGTAGTTTGGGCATAACTTTTTACTAAGATATCGGATTGAGCGGATTCAAGTTCCAGATTAAAGAAGACTCAAAGATCTACAACTTTGAAAGAGAAAATATTTTCAAATTCTGATGATTTCATAACCGAAATTGATTAACCATCCAGAAGTGTGTGGAGTGTAATTATTAAAAGTCATTATCAATCATTTTCAAAGCAAAATATTAATTAATAAATAATTAATAAAAATTATCAAATCACCACCAAACAAGATAAGCAATTAGTGGAGCAATTATGGATTTGGTGGAGTAATTAGTGGAGAAATTAATAATGGATTTGGTGGAGAAATTGATTGATGATTTGATGGTGGCAAAATTTTGCCTATAAATACCTAGCCATTTCATTTGTAAAATATATACTTTCTTCTTTGAAATCCTTAATGAAAAAAAAAAAAGATTGTATCTAGTTTGTTTATTTTTAGTTTTCAGTAATTAATTTTCACTTTCGCATTTTCTTTTCTTTACTTTTTCAGTTTTACTTTCCGTAATTTACTTTTACGCATAACACTTTCCTTTCTTTACTTTTTCAGTTTTTATTTTTCAACCATGAGGAGGTAACTTCCCTCTGCCGATGTGAAAGGTAATTCTTTTACTGTTACTATCTTAGATTAATCTCCCTTAAACACAACATATTCATTATTCTAAAATTTGACTTAAAAAGGAATACCGCTATATTGGTCGGTGGGCTATTTAATTTAAACTGTTAAACCTGACTAAGCAAGGATACCGCCAGATTGGTCGGTTGGAATTTAAATTTTGGTTCCGTCTTTATGGCTGGTTATTTCTTTACCGCCTATATGGCAGGTTCATGGACAAATTTTACAGCCTTTATAGCTGGTCGGACTTAACTTAACTTAATCAGGGTACCGCCTATATGGTCGGTTGGCTTTAATCTCACAAGTGATTATGTTGTACTAAGGGAGATATCTAAGTTAGTAATTAGTAAAAGTAATTCCTTTTATCTTGGCAGTTTATTTTCATTTACTTTCCCGCTTTTACTTTCTCGCAGTTACTTTTTAGCATTTTTACTTTATGTCTTTTAAGTTTTCATTAGCCCTAGCTATGTATTGTAACTAAGTTAGTATCTAGGGTTGTGATGAATTTCAATATAACCGGTTTATAAGGGGTTAGATTATAGTTGGGGTAATTTAAAGATTTATTTATTGAGTCTTAATCTTAATGCTCTTTAATTAACTGGCCATTAATTAAATTAATTAGGTAAACTTAAAATGAACTAGACATAGGGATTTTAAGTTTAAGACCTTAGACTCAATAGCCCACGATCTTCCTTGAGGATAGATAACCCTTTTAATAGATTTCCTTACAGGATATGAATATACATGTCGGGCGGGGGTAGCCATAATTGGAACTTAATCTTAATGAATCTAGGTAATTTGGTTGACATAGACATATGGTTCAATTGGATTATACTAGGTATTTGTAATTGACCATCGGAAGAGGCTTTTACATGATTTAGTGTTCCAGGTTAATAAATCAATATTTTACCTAACTATAAGATAACCACTTCATCTTTTAAATAATATTGAAATAAATCACAACCCTGGATAGTTTTTATAAATTTGGATTTTTCTCAACCTACGTTTTAGCAATTTTATTTACTTGTTTTAAATTTAGAATCATCGTCATTTCAAATCAATCAAATCAAACAATCTGTTAGATACTAGTAATTATTTGGCCCCATAAATTGATAACAAAAAGGTTTTAAGTCCTCGTGGGATCGATACTTTTTATACTACTTGAACGATACGTGCGTTTGCGTTATACGCATGTGATTACGCCGGTCAGTGGCGTTGATTATATGATGATGTGGCGATAACTGTGCACTGATATGGTGCTGACTATTCACTGACATGGCACTGACTATGCATTGACGTGGCGATGACTGGGCGCTGATGTGTTTGCTGACTCTGCGCTGACTGTGCACTGATGTGGCACTGACGTGGCAGACACATCAGCGTCTTCAACTTCCAACCAAACGTACAGTGCGTGCTGCTAGTGGCGACGAGTGGAGATTCTCTATCTGGCCCTTGCGGTGAGTGTGGGCTCCCTGAACCTCCATTCGATCACCAAAAAACACCACCGTACTCATCTCGATGTGAACTAGCTGATGACATTCTCAAAGTTGATTTTTGATAACTTTATCAAAACCCGAATTTTCCAAATCGAGTTTCGTTCTTCTATTTTACGACCCCCAATGTTTAATCAAAGCTACTGATACCAAATATTATGATTCTCTAATCACTATAGAGTGTATTTGAGGAAAAACAGAATCTCTATTACTACAAGAATAAAATTACGAAGTGTTTGAATTTTATAAAAAATCGCACACTAACTACATTATCTAAGCTCTCTTACTTGAAGCTTAATGTCTTTTGGGGTGGCCTGCGCTTACAACCAAGCTCTATATTTATAGCCAAGATTTAGCTAACAAATTCAACACATGTACAGTAAACCACTGAAAGTGTGTTGTTTGTTTCCTCCAAAATTCGAATTCGCCGAAAGTGCATTTTTCTTATATCCATGGAAGCTTCTCATGGCTGCTGGATCATGCATGGTAGCAGCTGGGCCCTACAAGAATCTCTCAAATATTTTTTTGTTGGTCTATGTGAAGATCTGTGCACTAATTTAAATGGAGAATTATAAATGTATCATGTACAACTTCTAAAAACAATTTTTTTTTTGAATTGAGTGTAATGAGATTTATTAAAGTATAATAAGGTAAGGTAATTTAATAAAAAATAATATCAAAATTATGGATACTGATATAGGTAATAAATTATGGTTAGGTTTAGGATGCATGCGATAAAAATTGGATAAATTTTATGTTTTTTGCTAATATATTCTTTTTTTTTTAATCCAAACTTAGAATCAGCCAACTATAAGAAGATATTTCAACTTAAACACATAGGTAAAGTTGGAATTACGATATTAACAAAAATTATGATTTTAGATATATCGAATATATTCTAGAATTATTTTCTGCTTTATAAAGCAACTTGTGAAGCAAAAGTATGTATCATATTAAACAATTTGTTTAGCTTCCTTTACCCACTTCCATATGCTTAAACGATATTTTTAACATTTTTTAACATGCAGAACACGTGTCAAGTATAAAAGAAACTGGAAGAAATGGAATCAGTTTATTGGAAAGATGGGTCCAAAAGCTTTTCTTTACACAAGTTAATTTCTTTCTTAGTTAATGATATTGGTTAGTTTTTGGATCTTCCTTTTGTTATTAACTAAATATGAAGTTAAAAGTTCATCGTTGATTTATAAATAATAAAATAATCAATCAAATATTATTTTAAAAAATTAATTTCTCTCTAATTTGTTTATTTCCAATTTTAAATCATAAAACTATAAAATCTTGTAAACTTTAATTTCTCTCTAATATATTTATTTCCAATTTCTCTCTGGAATTTGTTCAAGCCGTTGCACGCCATGATAGAACGTGAAATATGGAGAAGCTGAAATGCCTCTGCATAGACGATGGAGGCGAGTACAATTCCAGGGAGTTCGATGCTTATTACAGGAGACACGACATTCGACATGAGAGAATTATTCTACGCACCCCACACCATAATGGTGTAGATGTAAGAATGAACTGCACTATTATGGAGAAAGTCAGAAGAATGATCAGTATGGCTAAGCTGCCAAAGCCATTCTGGGGAAAAGTTGATCGTAACTGCCTGCTACATGATCAATAGATCACCATATGTACCGTTGAATTATGAGATTTGGAGTAAATGTAGTATGGTAAGATCTCTCATACTCTCATCTTAGAGTATTCATGTCACACCCGTCCCCTTAGGTAGGGTAGGGTGGGACGGAGACTTGAAACGGGCAGAGTTTCCCTTGTAATATGGACTAATACTCCAAATACAAGGAAAAATCTAAACTGAAAATATCATCATAACATAGGATCTCCATGATCCAACTTAATAGAATATCCATGAAGAAAATGCAATATCCTCAATAACAAATAAAGGCTCAATACCTAACACCAAATAACAAATTTTCCCAAGAGATACATATCTAGAATTTTTAGTTTCAAAACATAAAAAGGACACTCTATTGTTGACACAACCTTTCTCTACTGGTAGGAAATGATGACGAAACAGCAGTTGGAAATGATGACCTACTAATCTGCTAAACCTGAAATGTTAAAGAAAAGGGTAAGCTCACAATTAGTGCAATGGATCACAGCTTAGTGTCGTGGATAACCAAGTAACAAAGCGGATCGAATAAGTATTTTCATAATATGAATAAATACATAAAACTGTAAATCAATATATTCAACATTTACTTGAAATTATAAATCTCATTTCCCATCAAACTCATACTGCTCAAGAATACTCTGAATAATAAAGCTGTTTATTCATCTATATGCACACTCTCGTGACAATACGGCAAAGCTGGCAACATAGGGCATCCCAACGGCAATAACTGGCATCCGGAGCAAAACTGGCAACATGAGACCTCATCTCACGGAAAATAAACTGGCACATATATGTACACGGGGTGCATCCTAACATAAAAATCATTCCAAAATCCATGCTCATGTTGGACAGTTATGACCCATAGCGTCACTATTTGTACAGATCATGGTGTTGTTGTACAAATTAACTATGTGACAAAGGAGATTGCACTCTTATTATTTGTGATTAGATCACCTTAGATGTATAAATGATGAAAGGTCCCTATGATTTGTTCCTGGACGGAGAATGATATGAGACGGTATCAATCCACGTAGGATAAATCATTAAATATCCCTAGTCAGAGTATTATCGAGATTAGATATCGATAAATACGTAAAAGACTAGTATTGACTTGTGCGCGTTGTGAGGGCACAACGGCATAGTTCTCATATATTTAAGTATTGGATACTTATGCAAGTGCGATAGGAGGTGTGTTTCACCGATGGTACGGGAAATAGCTTCGCTCTGGATAGACCCCCTCGGAATCCCATTGGTAGTATGACTATGTGTCTATGGGAGTCCGACATCAGGGTAGGTGTATTTGGTCTTAACCTGAGACTTGCATCGCTAATGCTTACGACAATCAATATACTTTGGTTGCGGTCGTCCAGGGCTTTAACCGGTTCTGTGTACGCCAATGCTGGGTATATTGAGAATCGTATAGTATTGGGTGTGATGTCAAGACGGAAGTATCACTCCAATCATAGTGGAGATGATGTCACGTAGGATACGGTATTAGTACTCTTAAGTGCTGCGCGACCATCGGGATATTATGAAAAGGTCATGTATATCTGATTATAGAGACTAATTACCAGACATCCGACATGTGCTTCGTACGGGGCAGACACAATACCAGCCCCAGGCCTAGCACGTGACCATCCGATACTGGACCGATATACACGATACTTTGTATACTACGCCTGATAAAGATCATTTATTCCTGTAAGGATATTTCCGGAAAATTGGGTAGGCATGGCGCTTTTCTAGAAGCCAACCTTGTCTTGTGAATCGGTAAAACGTCGTACTTGGTACGTACGTGTTCGGATAGTTCGACGACCGTATTTACTGCCAACATATCTGGGGATCTCATGGGTCGCTTCCCGAAGATTCACCGATGACGTATGACTCGCACTCTTAATTAATCTGGGATTAATTCGATGAGAGAGAAAATTAATCTGGGATTAATTACGGAGATATTTTATCTGGGATAAAATATTATTTAAATGAGAGAGAACGGTTAATTTGGAATTAATCGATAAAATAATATATTTGATATATTAGCGGAAATTGGATTTCGACGCAAAGTTAAAATTGGATTTTAATTTCGGGCAAGAGAATTAATTCGGAATTAATTCGCGAGCGACCTTATAATTTTGCGAGGCATTATTATTTACGTCGCAACGGAAAATTCGTTAATTCAGGATTAACGGAACTGAACCCGAGCTTCGTCGCATTGCCGCAATTGCCGATTTATATTTGGAATATTTTAAGTGGTGGGACCACTCCAACATTATTATATATTATAGATTTGGTGGATGATACCACTAATGTTAAAATATAATATAGATTTGGTGGATGATACCGCTAATGTTAAAATATTCCATAGATTTTTGTGGACATTTAAACAATTGGTATATATTGATTTGTTTTTTGAAAACAATATAATATATATACACCTTTTATTTGTTTAAAACCCACTCACTCTTTTTTTGCTCACGTGAATGAGCAATATATTGGCTCTCTCTCTTGGCCATTTGCAAAAGTGGTCTTCCATTATTTCTTTGTTTATGTCACGCCCAAAGTGGGCAGATTTTCTTAATATTTTGGCAACCCACTGCCGAATGTAATGTGAATAATGGAAGCCATTTGTTTGTGTGTTTATTAATTATAATGAAACACAAAATAAACCAATTACTCTCTCTCACATTCACGCCCTTAGAGGGGCAAATTTCTTCATTGGCTTTGGCAGTGAACTGCCGTGAATCAAAAAGAAAAGGGAAGCTTGGAGTTGCGATTTTGTGGCAAAATCGGAAGTGCTAGCACACTACGAAGTCATGCTAAGGTGATAGGGAAGTTTACCCATGAGCCAGGAACCATTTGACGCAAGTTCGAAGCTCAAATGATGAAGCAAAATCTGAAAACTTGAACCAGTGGACTGCTCACTGCCAAGGACGTTTTCCAAAGGGAAAAATGATTTTGTTCGTCGTTTCGTCGCACAACCGATCGATGTGAGTATTCCGCTATCTCCTTTGATGTATTCACTTGATATTTTCATGCTTATAATGATCTTGGGACCTAATTAGAAACCAACAGCTCATACATCTCAAATAATGCAAGTTTCTCATATATCACAAATACATGATTTCAACATATTCAATATTTGATTCATACCTTATAGCAAAATATAAACTTTCTAAAAACAAAAAAAACCATTTAATGCATTTCCTTATAATTCATTTAAGAAAACATACATACAGTATAATTTAAAAAACATCAGTGTTACAAGCTTATCCACGCACCTGGTGAGCTGACTACAGATAAAGGAACTAGGCAGCAGGACCGTCACCGCTTACGGTATCACGATCACCTAAAAGACAAAATAATTTACTATAAGTAACATAATCCTAACTAGAATAGATGAAAGAATATGCAAGAAATGTGGTTCGGTTGCACTCGTAATCCTAACGAAAAATTACACGGAAATTAAGATTTGGAGATCCGTTACTACTCAGAATGGTCTGAAAATCACGGAGGAGGCTCGCAAAGTCGGCACGAACATTCTGCCCGGCGCGTGGTGGCCACACGTCGTTCCCCTAGGCCGGCGTGGGCCTCACGCGCCGCCATATAAGGCTCGCGTGAGCGCCACGCGCCGGTCGGATCAAGAAAAATTCCGACGGCCGAGCACTCATCTTCTCTTCCTGGTTCTAATGCCACTGACGGTTCATCGATTAGAGTTCTGGATCAACGAGAAATCGAGAAAAACCATAAAAAGTTTCTAATAAGTGCATGGAAAGTTACTTTGAAACATCACTTATTCTGTTTTATTGTTAAGTATTTAGTTATATATTATATATTTTACTATCTAATATCTATTACTAAATTAATTTAGAAAGTATTTATTATTCAAGTTAATTAAAGTAATTTCCCTAATTATCAATACCTCACGTGAATTTCTTGTATTTGTTCCCAACTATTTAGGTTTTAGTAATGAAGATAATTGGAGAGAGTGACTTTAATTAAAGTGGCCGAATTTGACCAAAAAGAAAGCAAAGAAACTTTGATCAAAATAAGAAAAAGAAGAAAGAATGGTGGGGCCGGTTTGTAGAAAGAAAGAAGAATAATAATTAAAAAGAGAGAAACAAAGTAGAGTTGGTGCGAAAATTATATTATGTATCGGGTGTATATGTCTTCTCTCTCACAGCAGGCGGGCCCCACACATGATATACCACCTCGAGTTGGTGACTATAATAGAAACAAGTAAAACACGTGGGCCAAGCTTCATTAGTTTACATATTTTACACATATCAAATTGGAAAGAGCAGCCACGTGAAGAAGTCATAAGAACAAGAGGTGTTGCGCATAATGGGAGGAAGATAAAAACAAAGAAAGAAGACAAGTGTAACGAGCCAAGGGAAGCAACTCTCCAGGGCAATGAGTGGGCATAAAGAACCCAAACCACTACCAAGTAAAGGGGAGAAGTGTGTAGGGGTTTTTAGGGGCGGAATCCGGTAACGCAGCGGAAGCGGCTGAAAATCGTATTTTCTGATTTCAAAATTTTTTCTCGGATTAATTAAAGAAACATATTTATTTAATATTCCAATAATCAAATTATGAAAACAAATTCAATAAATCATATTTATGTGAATTTACCGAATTGCCCTTATACTTGGTACTTTGTCCATTTTAATCCGAAATTGATCAAATCAATTTTGAATGATTCTAAATCATTTCTAAGATGAACTTAGCATGTTCAAAATATTAAAACACCAAGACAACACAAAATCCCCAAATTTTGTCCTATGGCCGAATGCACTCCAAAGGGGGCATTTTGTGCCTTTTTTCATTTCATGTCTCAAAACACATCAAGATGTAATCCAATCAACATGAAACTTTATATGCATCATATACACATCCAAATACACAACATATATGAAAAGCCTCAAATTTGGAATTGGTCATGAACCCTAATTTTTCAATTTCATCAAATTGGACAAATTAGACCAAATTGATTAAATCAATTATTTCAATCATCATTCTTCCATCCAATCCAAGTCTCAACACAATGAAACAACTCAAGATCAAATCTAGGTCATCTAAGAGTGGTTCAACAACTCTAGATTAGCAACATGGTTTCCAAAACCTTAAAAGAAAGGTTATTACTACAATAGTCATAATCTTCCTTCATCATACATGCTCAACACTTCCATCAAAACTTCCATAAAAAAACACAAAGAATAAAGAAAGGAATAACTTAAGAACATCATATGTTAAAGCCTAGATCAATTTCTTATCTAATGGTAATTTGGAAAAACTCACCAAATCCAAGCTTTCTTTAGGTTTTTCCTTTTCTTCTTCACTTCCTTCTTTGTTTTTTTTTAATGGAGTTTGTAAAAGTGTATTAGGTTTTCCAAATGAAAGTGAAATGAAAACAATATATACTTGTGCATAAATACCCTATGGCCGAAAATTGAAGCAAGTATATACCAAATTTTTTCATTTCAATTTCATTTCAAAATCATTTAATCAACTTGATAAATATCTAAAACACTTTATGGATATTTATTTAAGTCAACAAAGGCAACTAATATCATTTACATCAAATATCCTAATGTAAGATTTTTTTTTTAATTAATTTAATCATTTAACAATTAAATAATCAATTAATTAATTAAATACAAATATATTAAATATATGTATAATATTTACATTAAATATTAAAAACATATATTCATTTAGGATATAAGTCAAATAACTCATTTTGACTATTAATTAATGTGCATTTAAATTAATCAAGTATTAAATGTAAATACACAATAATTAAGCAAATGACTATCTAGTCCCTTTAGCACGTATCTTGCGTTTAACCTTTAAACGACTTTATAATAATCAATATTATTTATTATGTTGCTCTAGTGCTCTACGAGTATGTTTCATTATTGAGACTCTCTAGATTCAGGTTGATCCGTCACGAAATCAAATTTCGTGTCCATAATCTATCCACCCGTAGATTATGACGATCACATATAATCTCGTTGAACCATATACGTCGAGGTCATGGAAAATGTATAATTCCTCTTGTTAGACAGTAATGACCCATAGCGTCACTATTTTATAAATGATATTGTATTATTGTACAAAATTAACTATGTAGTAATGAAATTGCCTTTTACCGTTTTGTAATTTATTTACTTTGAAATATAAATGGTAAAAGTCCCTATGATTAGTTCCGGATTGTGATGATATGAGACAGTATCAATCCATAAAGGTTTAATCATTAAATATCCCTAGTCGTAGTATTATCGAGATTGGACATCGATAATGCGGAATAGACTAGTACTGCACTCGTGCATGTTGTGAGGGCACAACGGCATAGTTCTCATATATTTAAGTATAGGATACTTATGCAAGTGCGGTAGGAGGTTGTGTTTTACCGATGGTACGGAAAACAGCTTCACTCTGGATAGACCCCGCGGAATCCCATTGGTAGTATGTCTGCGTGTCTATGGGAGTCCGCTTCAGGGTAGGTGCATATGATCTTAACCTGAGACTTGCATCGCTAGTACTTACGACAATCGGTAAACTTTAGTTTTGGTGGTCCAGGGCTTTAACGGGTTCTGTGTACACCTCTTCTGGGTTTATCGAGAATCATAGTGTATTTGGTGTGATGTCAAGATGGAAGTATCACTTCAGACATATGGAGATGATGATCGCGAGGGATACAGAAATAGTACTCTATAATGGTTGCAACCATCGGGATAATATGACTAGGTCAGGATTATCCGATTCAAAGAGACTGGTTGCTAGATGTCCGATATGTGTATCGTACGGGGCAGACACATCTCCAGCCCCAGGCCTTACATGTGATCATCCGATACTGGTTCTATATACACTATACTACGGTATGCTACGCCTGTTATAGATCTAATATTCCAGTAAGAATATTTCTAGAGAATTGGGTAGACATGGCGTTTTGCTAGAGGCTAACCTTGTCTTGTAAATCGGTAAAAACGTAGTACTTGGTACGTACGTGTTCGGATAGTTCGACAACCGGATTTACTGCCAACATATCTAGAGGTCTCTTGGGTCGCTTCCCGAAGATTCACCAATGACGTATGATTCAGACTCGATTAATCTTGGATTAATTACGGAGAGACTTTATCTTGGATAAAGTACTAAATAAAGAGAGAGAACGATTAATTTAGAATTAATCGTAAAATTATTATATTCGATATAATAATCGGAATTCGATTTCGACGCGAAATTAAAATTAGATTTTAATTCGGGCAAACGAGTTAATTTAGAATTAATTCGTTACGACGTAAATAATAATTTCGCTAGGCGCAATTATTTATTTAAATTCGATTTAATTAACGTCGCGACGTAAGTTCGGTATTTCGGAAATATCGGATCCGAACGCGTGAGTGCACGTGGGCCCACTTTCATTTGGAAACGTGTGGGGCCCACATGACACATGTCATTATTTGCATTATTTAATTGTTGATGTATTGCATGAAGATAGTGTACAAAGCACTCAAGGGTATTGCATGGAAATTGAGTGTTAGACACTCTAAGCCTTTGCATGGTTTGTGTCATAAGTATATTATTATTTAATAATTATTATGACATAAATATAAATTGATTTTTGAAACAAAAATCATATCTCTTCTCCTCTCTCAAAATTACCGAAACAGTGGGCATTGTTTTGGCTCTCCAATTCTTCATTTGTTTTGTGGCAAGACAAGAAGAAAGTGTACTTGTTTGGAACTCTAATACACAACTTTGGCTAGCAACATCAAGGGATCATACAAGGTGTTATGGGAAACTCATCTTAGAGCTTGGAAGGATCAAATATAGCTTGGAGCTTCTCTTTTCTACTTGGCCGAATCCTTCACTGCACTAAGGAGCAAGTTTTGTTTCATCAAACGCATCCACATTCCGTTTTTGTGAGTATTGATTCCGCCATACTTCAATATAGTTCATTCTTTTTATATTTTGCTTGTGCTTTTGATCTTGGGACATGGATTAGATTTTCCAACACTCTGTCACAAGTATCCGGATAAATCCCAAAGATATAGATGTAAACGTCAAATCTCTACGGGGATTATCCAGTCGACTATTCCATTAGCAATCTCTAAAAGATTGTTTAGAACTAGCTTCTAAACTTTACCACGGGCCCATGGTTTTATCCGATTGCTAATCATATGGACTACCTATGCTCTGGTACACAGAAATGACGGATCCTATCTTGATACACATAGGACACCCTGAGGATCTATCTACACCCAACGAACAGACGGAGGTCTGATCTAAATAGATCGATGACATGAATGTCGTCTAAGTGTAGAAGATGTCTCATGTGCCCACAATGGCATCTCAAGTCTAAGAATCACAAGTGCTACTCAACCCGAGAAGATTCTTATTGACGCTGGTGTACCATCCATTAAGAATCTTCGGTGAGTCGTTCAGTGTTTATCCGCTATAAACACCTACACGTCTATACTAGTATCCAAGACTAATGGTTCATTGAGAAACCATTGGAATCATATATTCCAGTATACGACATGTACTGGTCTCAACGGGTTTACTTTACTGACCAAGTAATGTAAACCTTGACCAGGAACAATCTAAGAATGACAACGTCATGATACTACTCAATGTCCGTTGCGACGCTTTTGCAATTGTACCATGACTAATCATTCTAAGGTCATTACGTCTTTACCATATTAAAAGATAGATTATATTATAGAAACTGCATATATTATTCATAATAATAATGTTTTACAGAAATATTCAACAGAAATACAACCGGGAATTGGCGCTCTGAGCACCAACCCCAACAAAGTGCACCTGCTGCCGAGGGAGTTGCAGCCGAGAAGAAAAAAATAAAAGAAGCACTCGCCGAGCAGCCGAGAAGAAGAGGAGCCAAGAAAAAAACCCTGACTGCCGAGACAAAAAAACCAGAACTGCCGAGAATTAAAAGACAAGCTGCGCATATAACCAAAAACCAGAACTTACCGAGCAAGCCGAGAAGACCAGCTGTTGCCGAGTGAAAATAAGGCGCTTGCCGAGAAGAACAAAAGCAGTAGAGCGTGAGGCAATTTGAGAGGAGTGCAGCCGAGTGAACTGAAAACAGGCGTGAATAAGGCAGTGCATGTGTAGGGAATTTGAAGAGTCACAGTGGGTTATTTTTATGCATAGGCCGTGCGTAATTCCGGGACCAGAAATAATGATCCATCTGACGTCCCTTCAATCCATCTCGGTTATTTCTTCCTTCGATATGCGGAACTAATCTCCTAAGCGAAGCTAAGGGCGAACTCTTGTACCCTATTCTTTTATTTTGTTATTTGATTCGTGGGTGCTTTTAATTGTTTGATATAATTATTATCTTATAATTCTCGTTAATCTATTGAGTATTTTAAATTGGAAAATCACTTTTATTAATTATCATATGGATTCAGTCACGCTTTTTCTATGTGTTGTTGGTAAAATTGGTTGTGATAGATTAAGGTTGTTTTGTGAGTTCATCCTTTGCTGCAGTATTGCCCGATGGTATATTGTCATTGTTGGATAGGTTGTAACGATAACCTTGTCAGCTTGAACGTAGAGAAAATAGAATAATAATTACCTTAGAACTTTAATTTGAATAGAATTGAATATCTTCCGATTGTGGGTTTGGGACTTGAAATCCTCAATTGTGTAGTGAAAGTAATTGATAACGGAATAGAAGTAATAGGTACAAGAGGGGACCCTGACGCTTTGCTATTTCTCCATTGATAAAATCTCTTAATTTTCCGTATTATTTAATTTACATCGCAATTTAATTTTTAATCTTTCTTTAATTTAGTTACCGTTAACGTTTTTGTTTGAATAGATTAGTTCATGTAAACCATCTCTCTGAGGAATCGACACCCCAGCTATACTGCGATAACCGCAAGTTATTTTTGGGCGTAATCAGTTTCTTACCAAGATTTCTATGAAAATTGGGAGTTTCCCGAGATGAAACCACCACCAAAATAATCCTCTCGACGAGATCTACGTTTGTCCTTAAAGACTCGGTCGGTTTTGACTTCAGATCGACCGGATCGGGACCAAAACCTCTATTTCTCTCTTTTTCTCTCTTCTCTCTCTCGCCTGCTATCGACTCTTCATTTCTTTTCTTTTTTTGTGTCTGCTGAATGTTGTGACTTAAGGGTTTGAGTGTGTGTAATATATACTTACATGACAAATTTCATTTGTCACCCTAAACTTTATCTTAACCACATTTTTAATTCCAACTTCCACAAACTTAAAAATTTAGTCCTTAAATTTCCACCCACCAAAAATAATAAAATAAAAATATGGGTAAAAATAATTTGGGGTGTTACAACTCAGTTGTTTACTACTCTCTACTCTCATCTTAGAGTATTCAGTTGATATCCTATTACAACACACATACCTTACATTAGTAACTCATAATTACACTAGTTTAATTTATTATAAACTATAATTAAATAACTGCTAAATTTCAGTTTCAAAATTAAAGCTAATTATGTAGATTTTTAAAAAAAAGGAAGGAAAAAAAAGATCGGTATTCATTGTCTTCAGGTGTTTTAATAATTCTAGGCCATCTGTGAAGAAGAGAAGGCTTCTTGGGCTCACTAACTAATCAACGCCCTTTTATAATCTATCTCATTACAAGAAATAATAATACCAGTAACAGCGTAGTCTAACATGCATTTAAACTTAATTAATCATGATTTATTAATACTAATATATATAATAAGAAATTAATTGGCCTACCATATGATTCTGACGGTTTGTAGAATTATAAGCCTCCACCAAGTAATTAAAATGCTGGTGATCCAGCTCCGACTCCGATCCCTCCGAGTCATCAAGCTGGCACTCTATGTTCACCCCAAATAACCTCAATGTCCTTGAGCTCCCAACCGACGTTGTTTGGCTCTGTACCATTGACCCTGAAACAATTTTGATAATGTATATTACACGACTCTCCGAAATCAAATTGGAACATTAATTTTAGTTAAATTTTTCCAAAATTCACAATTGAAACATGTAAAATAAAACAAAAACATGACAAGCGAGGTTATATAGGGAATAAAATACCGGCATGTTGGTATAACGGCACAATAACGACAGGATAAGGTTGATATGAATATAACCCTCTTGGCCATCCACCAGCGGCAGCGCCGATGCTCTGTGCATCCTGAGCTGTCGTAGAGCCACTTCGCCTCCACCTTATAAAAAATTTCCCAGAACGGTGTCGTTCGAAAAGAATTACGTCACCAGCGTCAAGTCTCTTCTCCTTGACGTAATCGCGCTAGCCTTGGGTAAAAACATGGCTTCGGATTTTGTTCCAATAGGAGTAGCGGAACATCCAGCACTTACCTGACTCGTCCTCGAAAAACAATAACATCCACTTGTTCGATCTCGAATTAGAGTCACCTCCGAGTGCGAAATATTTCTCAGCGTCTTGTTTGGGGATTGTGAGGCGGTTTTGTCTCCCCATGTCACTCGGAGTCAAGCGTTTTTCGAACTTAACAGGTCATCTTAAAGGTCTAATGGAATCGTTAAATGGTGAGCAAACCTGCAACTGATGACAGACACATTATTCTCAAATGCTGAAGTGTTATACACATTATTCTCAAGATCTAATGGAATCGTTAAAATTGAGTTATTTTTTTAGTTTCAAATTATTCTTATGCAATAAGAACTGTGTTTGTTTATCTATAATTTTCTTTAACTGTAAATTAGTCAAGATTTAGTATTATCAAGTGCTATACCTGAATAAATGATGACAGACACATTAGCATGCATTCGTACAGAATGTAAGCTATTTTTTTAGAGAGAGAGCATGTGAAAATCCGTACCCGATCGAAGTGCCGATCGAAGTACAACACTTAGTGAAATAAGGGGCGTTTGCTGGGGTAATGTAGCTTGAGGTGCAAGGATGATGAAGATGAAGAAGGTGGGTTATGAAGATGAAGTGTATTTATGAAGATGAAGAAAGTGGGTTTCTATATTTGGCCAATGATAGAAAGCGGGGTTTTTATTTGCTATAAGTTTGGGTAAGTGCTATACAGCTAATAGTCACTGTTGCAGACAGCTTTAAAGCATGAAGACTTCATGCAATAAAAGCCAAACCCACCGAAAGCAAGAGAAGCTGTGGACAGCTTGAGTGCAAGCTGTATGTGTGTGCAAACTACGTGACACTGTTCACGCGGTTTGATCAGTATATAATGAGCCCAAAATCATAATGTTAAGCATCCCAAATGTGACTGAATTTATAGAGAGTAAAGTGGTGTGAGAGTTTTTTGTAAAGCTTGAGTTAGTAAGCTTTGTAATTCTTTTGTGTGATATAAAAGAAGAGTTTTCTCTCCAATCACCTCTATTATTGTGTGTTTAATCACAACAAGTGGTATCAGAGCTAAGGTTACTCGGAGGGATCCCGAAACTCAGAAACGGTTCGGAAAGTCGGTTCCGACGAAAGTTGTCGAAAATCGATTTTGAGCATACCATCGGACTTTTCACGGAGAGACGAGCACGGTGGTATTTTCCGGCGATCGAACGGAGGCCGGAGGAAGACGCACGCGCCGCACGCGCCTGGCAGAAGACTCCCCACGCGCCCCACTCACAGACACGCGCCGCACGCTCCGTCTGAAGGTTGAAGACGCTGAGTCAGCTGCCACGTCAGCGTCCAGTCAGCGCCACGTTAGCAGGACTTGCACAGTCAGCAGCCCAGTCAGCAGTCCACGTCAGCAGCCCAGTCAGCGTCCACGTGGCATCCAGTCAGCTGCCACGCCATCTGCCACGTCAGCGGTGCCTGGTAAATTTCAGATAGGTCCCTGAACTTTCTGGAAATTACAATTTAGCCCATATACTTTCAGAAATTTTCAATTTAGTCCCTGAACTTTTTGGAACTTGCAATTTAGTCCCTGAACTTTTTCGTAATTGCACTTTGGCCCCTGAACTTTCGAAAATTGCACTTTGACCCCTGTAATTTATGGAATTCGCAATTTGGTCCCTGTGTCGGATTTTGACAACCGAAGTGTCATTTCCATCATTTTCAACTATTTCAGACGCAACGGTGAGGTCCGTTTTTTGAAATTCTACTTAGAATTTTTATGATGGAGGGGAGCAACGGAAAAATGATTTTGTTAACCAGTACAAACTATTTCACATGGAGAGGAAGGATGAAAGACCTTCTGTATGTGAAAGACTATGATGGATCGGTATTTCTGGAGCAGAAACCAGGAGGAATGACCGATGAGAAGTGGGCTAATCTTCACTAGAAAACATGCAGTACTATTCGTCAGTGGATCGACGACAATATCGTAAACCATGTCAGTGAAGAAACAAATGCACATGTCTTATGGAGAAAGCTGGAGGAGCTTTTCCGAGCGAAGACTAGAAACAACAAGCTGTACTACATCAAGAAGATGATGGGTTTTAAATACCAGGAAGGTACAACTGTGGCAGACCATATCAACGATTTCCTCGGAACAATGAAAGAATTGTCTAGATTGGGCATAGACTTCGGTGATGAGGTTAATGGCTTAATACTCCTTAATACGTTACCAGAATCTTGGGAAACGTTCAGATCTACGGTGATAAATTCAGCTGCAGATGGGAAAGTCACTATGGAGATGGCAAAGACCAGGATCTTTGAGGAAGAAAAGAGGACGAGAATGCAGGAGTCAGCATCAACCTCAACCTCAGAAGCTCTAGTGACAGAAAAAAACACCAGAAGGGGGAGGAGTAAAAGCCGGGGCCCAGGGAGATCAGACAAGAACCGGGGGAAATCAAGAACAAGGGATATTGAGTGCTATCACTGTAAAAAGAAATGCCATATGAAGCGGGATTGCTACAAACTGAAGAACGAGCAGTCCAGAAGAGATGGTGACTCTAATCAAGAAAGAGTTGCTACTTCCACCGACAAAACCTCCAAAGAATTTCATATAATATATGAAGAAGATGTTGTGAATCTTGCCAGCCACGAGACCAGTTGGGTGATAGATAGTGGCGCCTCCATACACGCCACATCTCTCAGAGACTTCTTTTCATCTTACACATCAGGGGACTACGGTGCTGTAAGGATGGGGAATGACGGTCAGTCCAAAGCCGTCGGTATTGGAGACATCTGCCTTGAAACAGAGAACGGGACAAGGCTAGTGTTGAAGGGAGTCAAGCACATCCCAGATATCCGGTTAAACCTGATCTCAACAGGCAAGCTGGATGATGAAGGTTTCTGCAGCACCTTTAGTGACGGATGCTGGAAGCTCACTAAATGATCAATGGTCGTGGCACGAGGTAAGAAAAACTCAACTCTGTATTTGATGCATGCTAAGCTTTCAAATAGTGGCATAAATACAGTCAACAACAATGAGGCAGCCGAGCTATGGCATAAAAAGCTCGGTCACATGAGCCAAACAGGGATGGAGATACTACGCAGGCGGAACACACTTACGGAAGTGTGAACACTGCATGGCTGGAAAGCAGAACAGAGTATCCTTCCAGAGCTCCCCGCCTCAACGGAAACCGGAGGTACTAGATCTCATACATTCAGATGTATGCGGTCCGATGCAGACACGAACACTTGGTGGGTCACTGTATTTTGTGACATTCATTGATGATCATTCAAGGATGATCTGGGCATACACCTTGAAGAGAAAAGATCAAGTGCTTGGAGTGTTCAAGGAGTTTCATGCTTTGGTGGAGAGAGAAACCGGCAAGAAACTGAAGTGCATCAGAACAGACAATGGTGGAGAATACAGAGGTCCGTTTGATCAGTACTGCAAGATGCAGGGAATCCGACATCAAACGACACCTCCGAAGACACCTCAGCTAAATGGCCTAGCTGAGAGGATGAACAGAACCTTGTGCGAGAGGATCAGAAGCTTGCTGTCACAAGCCAAGCTGCCGAAGACATTCTGGGGGGAGGCACTCATCACAGCAGTACATGTTTTGAACATGTCCCCAATGGTCGCACTAAAAGGTAATGTTCCTAACCAAGCTTGGACAGGTAAAGAAGTGTCATACGAACACTTGCATGTCTTTGGGTGCAAAGCTTATGTACACATCCCAAAGGACGAGAGATCCAAGCTTGATGCAAAGACGCGACAGTGTGTCTTTATTGGCTATGGTCAGGATGATTTCGGCTACAAACTGTATGATCCTGTTGAAAAGAAGATCGTCAGGAGCCGAGATGTTGTCTTTGTTGAAGACCAGACCATAGAAGATATCCGGAAGGATATGAAGACAATGCCCCAGCAATACAGAAATGTGAATCCAGAACCTCAAACACCGGTGCCAGTACGAGTTGAAGATGAGGTTCCCAGACATGAGGGTACATGTGATGAAGCTCCCAGAGATGATGATCATGATCAACCACCAGTACCAGAAGTTCCACCAACAGTTCCACAGAGAAGGTCTGACAGAGAGAGGCGACCTTCAACCAAATACTCTGCATATGAGTATATGCTGCTTACTGACGGGGGAGAACCCGAGAGCTACCAGGAGGCTGTGGAAACAGATGACAAAGAAAAGTGGGAGGAAGCCATGCAAGATGAGATGAAATCTTTGCATGACAATCACACTTTTGAGTTGGTGAAATTGCCAAGAGGCAAATGGGCTTTGAAGAACAAATGGGTGTACAGGGTGAAGCAACAGGAGCACACTTCACAACCCCGATACAAAGCCAGACTAGTTGTCAAGGGATTCAATCAGAGGAAAGGCATTGACTTTGATGAAATCTTCTCTCCAGTTGTGAAGATGTCATCCATCAGAGTAGTACTCAGCTTAGCAGCAAGCCTCGACCTGGAAGTTGAGCAGATGGATGTCAATACCGCATTTCTTCACGGAGATCTGGAAGAAGAAATTTACATGGAGCAACCAGAAGGCTTCAGAGTCAGAGGGAAAGAGGACTATGTGTGCAGACTCAGGAAAAGCCTCTACGGTTTGAAACAGGCACCGAGACAGTGGTACGTGAAGTTCGAGTCAGTTATGGGGGAGCAGGGATACAAGAAGACCACTTCAGACCATTGTGTTTTCGTTCAGAAATTTTCCGACGATGACTTTATCATCTTACTGCTGTATGTAGATGATATGTTGATAGTTGGCCAGAATCAATCGAGGATTGATAACTTGAAGCAGCAACTGAGTAAGTCTTTTGAGATGAAAGACTTGGGGCCAGCTAAGCAGATTCTTGGCATCAGGATCGGTCGTGATCGGAAAGCCAGGAAGTTATACTTGTCACAGGAGGAGTACATCAAGAAGGTACTTCAGAGATTCCAGATGGACAAGGCTAAAGCGGTTAGCACTCCTCTTGCTACCCACTTTAGATTGAGTACACAACAGAGTCCCTCTACTGAGACAGAGAATGAGGAAATGAAACAGGTTCCATACACCTCAGCAGTGGGAAGTCTTATGTATGCCATGGTGTGCACGAGGCCAGACTTAGCACACGCAGTTGGATTGGTCAGCCGGTTTATGTCAAACCCAGGACAAGAACACTGGAATGCTATCAAATGGATTATGCGGTATCTACGAGGCACAACCAAGATGAGGTTATGTTTTGGAAGCAGCGACAAGCCAGTGTTGATGGGCTACACCGATTCAGATATGGCAGGAGATGTAGATACCCGAAAGTCTACTTCTGGGTATCTGATTACTCTCTCAGGAGGAGCTGTGGCATGGCAGTCAAGGTTGCAGAGATGCGTTGCGCTTTCTACAACAGAGGCAGAATTCATTGCAGCTATAGAAGCTTGCAAGGAATTGCTCTGGATGAAGACATTCGTCCAGGAATTGGGTTTCAAGCAGGAGAAGTACATTTTGTACTGCGATAGCCAGAGTGCTATCTATCTCGGTAAAAATTCCACCTTTCATTCAAGGTCAAAACATATCGATGTAAGGTATCACTGGATACGGGACGTCCTGAGCTCAAGGCTATTAGAACTCAGGAAAATTCACACCGACGACAACGGTGCCGATATGTTCACGAAGGTCTTACCGAAGGAGAAGCTTGAAATCTGTCGTGCCATAGCCGGGATGACAAAACTCTCCACATAGTCAGAGTGGGGAGATTCAGAGAACTACGATTGGCTTGATCCCATCTCAGGGTACGTAGGCAGTCATACAGATGCAGCCAGGGGAGGATCCTTTGGAGGATCCGTTTTGGATGATTAATGGTCGGCTCAGATTTTGGGGAATCTTCACCGAGGGGGAGATTTGTTGCAGAAAGCTTCAAAGCATGAAGACTTCATGCAATAAAAGCCAAACCCACCGAAAGCAAAAGAAGTTGTGGACAGCTTGAGTGCAAGCTGTATGTGTGTGTACAAACCGCGTGACACTGTTCACGCGGTTTGATCAGTATATAAGGAGCCCAAAATCATAATGTTAAGCATCCCAAATGTGAGTGAATTTATAGAGAGTAAAGTGGTGTGAGAGTTTTTTGTAAAGCTTGAGTTAGTAAGCTTTGTAATTCTTTTGTGTGATATAAAAGAAGAGTTTTCTCTCCAATCACCTCTATTATTGTGTGTTTAATCACAACAGTCACCGTGCATGGTTTTTATTTGTTTAAGAAGCAAATACGAAGATGAAGAAAGTGGGCTTCTATATTTGGCCAATGATAGAATGTAGGGTTTTTATTTGCTATAATTTGTATGAATAAAACAAACAACACTCATTTTCTCATCTTCATCTTCTCTGAAAGTATTCTTTATTCCCTAAAATCACATAATTGAAAGTTTATGATTTTTTTGACTTTATTTGGTTATCTAAGCGCAGGTTTTATTTTGATGAAAATGTCTGTAGCTGCCAGAAACTATAGACTTTTTATCATTGTAGCTAGAGTTGGAGGTTGCAGGCCTGCTAGGGTTGGCTTGGCACGTCTGAATGGTGGAGTGAAGGCTTTCTGAAGCAGACTTTTCAGGCCTAGTTGTAGGAGAGAGAGAGACTTCCGTGTCCAATAAACATTCCTCAAAAGCTACAAGTTTGTCAGTTTGCTTGGAAGAGGAGGCCTCTATCACCGTTTTGCCAATAGAGCAGGCGCCAATGAAGGGCGTGGTGGCCATGTTTCCTGAAAAATGGTAGTTATTGTTGGTAGTTTGCCCAATGTCAGTCTGTCCCAAGCTGGGGCGAGTGCATGCTAGGGGCAAGTTTTCATGCTCTAGAGGCAGGGTGCTGCTAGGGATACCCGGGACAATGCTTTGCTTCTGACTAGCTGAAACCCACTTATGTGCAGCATTACCTTTTTGGCATTCATCTTCAACATCCAACATTATCTATTATTACTCTTCTTAATTTTCTTAATTTCAACTCTCTCTCTCTCTCTCTCTCTATATATATATATATATATATATATATATTAGAACATATATTTCAATATCTATTTAAAAAATAATCAAACACTTATTTTCTCATCTTCATCTTCTCTGAAATTATTCTCTATTCCCTGAAATCACATAATTGCTAGTTTATGATTTTTTTTGACTTTATTGTATCTTTGATGAGTATATATATGTGTGAATATATATTTATGTGGAGGATCAAATTAAAAGACAAGAAAATAATAAATGGTATTGTCTTCTGATCATTCTCATCATTTACATGGGAGTGAGATTTTCATTCCCATTATGATGGGAAATTATAAGATTACCCTTAAAGTAATTAATTACTAAATTAATAATTAATTTATAAATAATCAATAAATGTATTATAATAAAATAATAATTTAATATTTAGTAATTTAATTCATTAATAATTAAATAATAATTAATCAATTCTTAATTTTTAAATAACAAATAAAATTAATCAATATCTAATAATAAAATAATATTTTATATTTTAATAAAATAATAAATTAATAAAAGAATTATTTAATATTTAATAATTTAATACATTAATAATTAGTTTAAAAAATTAATTAAAACTTAATTTATAAATAACAAATAAAATTAATCAATTTTCAATAATAAAATAATATTTAACATTGTAATAAAATATAAATTTAATATACCTTTGTTTATTATCAGTGGGCAGTATTCCTCACTCATTCTACCTTTTTTTTGTTCTTGAGCATCGGGGCGCCTCGGAACCCACCACACCAGTGGGCAGTATTCCTCACTCATTCTACCTTTGTTTTGTAGGACCGCTAGTGTCCGCATACTACAAATTCTCGATTGTGGACCTCAGGCGAAAATCAACGTCCACAATTTGGTGCCCACCGTGGGGCCTTAGCGATTCATAGCAGGCAAAGATCTCTCAGTCTACGGTTCCTGAAACACAACCAACCATGGCTTATAGCAGTGAGTAAACACCAGATCATGTGACCACGCTTAGGTTTGGGGGTGTGATGAGTGGTAAATCCATCACTATTTCCCACTCATTTGACCTAATGTTTTGTATAGTTTCTTGAGTTTTATGAACGTTTTGATGTGTTGTGTAGTTATTTTGCAGATAAATAAAGTTTAAAAAGCACTGAGGGCAATTTGGGGACAAAACGGACAAAAATGCGTCAACTGGAAAAATTCTGTCTCTTGCGCTTCGCGACGCTGAAGCACTGCGCGTCGCGACGCTGACCTTGCGCCGGATTTGCTAACATGCGATGTTCGCCACGTGTCAAAATCTGACTGGTCAACTTTGCTAACATGCGCCGATCATGCTAACGTGCGCTGTGCCACATGTCGCCATCACAACGGACTTGCTAAAATGCGCCGCTGCCACGTGTCGCGATCTGATGCTGCCGACACTCGCCCTCATGACGTCAGCATGACGTCATGAATAGTGCCACGTCATCGGATAAGAAATCGAGCCAACGAATCAGCGCGTGACACGTGTCACTGTAGCTGGCGTCGTGACGCGGAACTGTTCAAGCGTCGCGACGCTGACCCCTTACCCGCCCCTATAAATTCAGCTCAGAATTTCAGTTTTCAATGTACCTTTCCCTCTGAATCCTCTGATGTAAATATGGAGTTTTCTATCTAGTTTCTTTTATTTACAGTTTTTGTAATAGTAATAGTAGTTTCTTTCTGTAATAATAGTACTTTTACTATTTCAATAGTAATAGTAATTTATTTTTACTATTTATTTTTTACAGTTTTACTATTCAACCATGAGGAGGTAACTTCCCTCTGCCGAGGTGAAAGGTAATTCTTTTACTGTTACTTTCTTAGATTAATCTCCCTTAGACACAACATATTCACTATTTTAAAATTGGACTTAACGAGGATACCGCCAGATTGGTCGGTTGGCTATTATTATAAACCGGATTAATCCTGACTTAATAAGGATACCGCCAGATTGGTCGGTTGGAATTTAATTTTGGTTCCGCCTTTATGGCTGGTTATTTTGGTTCCGCCTTTATGGCTGATTATTTCTTTACCGCCTACATGGCGGGTTTATGGACAAATTTTACCGCCTTTATGGCTGGTCGGACTTACCTTGACTTAATCAGGGTACCGCCTATATGGTCGGTTGGTTTTAATCTCACAAGTGATTATGTTGTACTAAGGGAGATATCTAAGTTAATAATTAGTAAAAGTAATTCCTTTTATCTTGGCAGTTTATTTTCATTTACCTTTTCCGCTTTTACTTTCTCGCATTTACTTTTCAGCATTTTTATTTTATGTCTTTTAAGTTTTCATTAGCCCTAACTATGTATTGTAACTAAATTAGTATCTAGGGTTGTGATGAATTTCAATATAACCGGTTTATAAGGGGTTAGATTATAGTTGGGGTAATTTAAAGATTTATTTATTGAGTTTTAATCGTAATGCTCTTTAATTAACTGGCCATTAATTAAATTGATTAGGTAAATTTAAAATGAACTAGACATATGGATTTTAAGTTTAAGACCTTAGACTCAATAGCCCACGATCTTCCTTGAGGATAGATAACCTTTTAATATATTTCCTTACAGGATAGGAATATACCTGTCGGGCGGGGGTAGCCATAATTGGAACTTAATCTTAATGAATCTATGTAATTTGGTTGACATAGACATATGGTTCAATTGGATTATACTAGGTATTTTTAATTGACCATCGGAAGAGGCTTTTACATGATTTAGTGTTCCAGGTTAATAAATCAATATTTTACCCAACTATATGATAATCACTTCATCTTTTAAAATAATATTGGAATAAATCACAACCCTGGATAGTTTTTTATAAATTTGGATTTTAATCAACCTATTTTCACGCAATTTTATTTACTTGTTTTAAATTTAGAATCATCGTTATTTCAAATCAATCAAATCAAACAATCTGTTAGATACTGGTAATCATTTGGCCCCATAAATTGATAACAAAAAGGTTTTAAGTCATCGTGGGATCGATACTTTTTATACTACTTGAACGATACGTGCTCTTGAGTTATACGCGTGTGTTTGCACCGGTCACGGAGTATAAAGCAATTTTGCATTGCCGACTCCACCATGGAGGCTGAATATGTAGCGGCTTGTGAAGCAGCTAAAGAAGTAGTCTGGCTCCGTAAATTCTTGGGAGATCTGGAAGTTGTTCCAGATATGGATAAACCACTCACCCTCTATTGCGATAATAGTGGAGCAGTGGCAAACTCCAAAGAACCAAGAAGCCATAAGAGGGGAAATCATATAGAGAGGAAATATCATCTCATCAGATAGATAGTTCAAAGAGGCGTGTTACCGTCACAAAGATTGCATCTGCAGAGAACCTTGATGAGTTTACAAAGACCTTGCCGGCTAAAGTGTTTGATGGTCACCAAGATGGTCTAGGTTGCGAGACATGTCCCATTTGCTCTAGTGCAAGTGGGAGATTGTTGGGATGTATGCCTTAGAGCTACATGAGATGTAAACGGTTTCTATTGCATAAAAATAAAATGATGCATTATTCATTTATAAAATTGTTTGTTTTAATTTTCGCATATTATATATCTTCATAAATACCATAGATTACTTATGTACCTTCAAGACTTGGTACATGAGTGTCATGCACCAGAGGATTCAAGTCTGAAGTTAGTAATCTTAAATAGTCCATAGGGAGCAAACAAACCAGTACTTTGTTTGTGGTTTATATATAGCTGCGGTCTATTCTATATTTGGATGACGATCTTAATCCGGATCGTCCATGTAGAGACATGAGAATGAAGACACCTTATATGATGTGATCATATAGGACTGGACCCAGATAGAAATGGCATTCTTATAATCCTGAGTGTACTACGAACTCCTGCATGGCGAGATATGTCTTTTGATTTACAAAGGTGAGGTTGGTGTAGCAATCCCAACCAATAACTACATACTTTGGAGGCATAGTCTATTATGTAGCTGGGAACGTTTTGCATAGACATGGAATTCACTCATTCTTGCGAGAAGTAAATGAATATCTCTCTTAAGGGTTGATTCGATACTTGAACGATTAGAGCGCTCAAGTCTTTCTATTACGAATAGAAATACTAATATTCATAACAGTTATGAATGAATCGTTCATTAGAGAATCAATGGTACTTAAGATAAAATAATTAGAGGGGTACAACGGACATTATGACCCAGCTCTAATTACGAGATATTCGTGAAGGATCAATTTGTATGCAATGACTATATCGGTGGACACCGACTTGGTTCGGCTTAATATTTCATCTACGGCAACGAGAGTGCAATTGGGTTTTTAGTGGAATAACCCGAAGTTAATAATTCGGAATATTTAATTAAGAGCTTAATTAATATTTCGAAATTATTGGAGCTCAGAACCGTAGGTCCACTTGGTCCCCGTGCTAGCTCGATTTACTTTAGCGGAGTTGATATAATTGGATGGTCCAATTATATACTCACAAAGAATAAATATTATTAAAATGGTTAATAATATTTAATTACATCACACATGAGACTTTACATTAAAAGTTAATATAAAGTATTAATAATTATATATGATAATTATTAAATTAGAACATTAAATTATATATGATATAATTTAATAAGGCTAAGAATTATTACTAAGGTATGATTCCTTATTAGATAATGAATAAGATTTGTTTGTTTGAGAAACAAAATCGAATCCAACTTCCCCCCCTGGCCGAATTTGTTACTCAATATAGGGATATGATTTTTTTGTTTATGAAACAAAATCAAATTCAAATTACCCCCCCCCCCTTGGCCGAATTTTACATGTTCTATAAGGAGTATGATTTGTTTATTTTGGAAGCAAAAAAAACAAGGATTCCTAATCCCCCCCTTGGCTGAATTTCAAGAGTAATGGGAGACTAGTGGTTGATTTGTTTAATGAACCAAATTAACCATAAATATAAAAGGAAAATTATGATTTAATTTTTCAGATCGAAGTCATTAGAACCCTAGCCTCCATCTCCTTTTCTAAGCTCTAAAAGTTGAGAATTCTCTTCGGTGTGTGTGATTATTCTCTAAACCGTTTAGAGATTAATTTGTGAGTGTAGCCCACACTACCCTCCGTTAGTGTCGAGACATAGTTCGGAAGACCTCGTGACGTTGGAAAACATCCGTAAATTTCTCCTGCAAGTTACGGCAATCCCTCCCTGAAAGCTAGTGATTTGCGCAAACATCAGGGTTCTCAGGGAGCTCCGTTTTGTTTGTTTTTCATTCGGGTTTTTGGGAAACACTTTAGGATATTTTTAGGGCTGTATTAGGATTGATTTTTGAAGAGAAATCAGATCTGAAATTGGGCAGTAAGGTGCGCAAAACTGGGCACAAAACAAGTGAAGTTCGCGCGTGTAACGGGTCCAAAACAGTCTGCTATTTCACTGCAGTTTAGGGGGCTGTTCGGGGAATGTTTCAGGGCTATTCAGGGGCTGAAAGTTTGTCCAAAACATCAGTGAAATCACTGGTAAGGTTCGGCCAAAGCGAAGGGAGAGCATAAAATTTTTTCAAGTCTGGTTCCTGAGCCTCACCGCTTCCGCTGCGCGAGGGAAGGCATTCCCTACAATCGATTTCTTGTGCATGAGTCTAATGTACCAAATATACACAAGAATATGATAAATTGACAAGTACAAAGCAAGACTTGTAATTAAAGGTTACAGACAATGTGAAGATATTGATTACTTTGATACTTATTCTCCTGTAATGAGAATAAATACCATAAGGATGATACTAGCGATTGCAGCTTTGTGCAATCTTGTGGTACATCAGATGGATGTGAAAACAGCCTTTCTAAATGGAGATTTAGATTAAGAAATCTACATGGAACAACCTGAAGGTTTTATAGCTCCAGCATAAGAAAAGAAAGTTTGTAAGTTAGTTAAATCCTTGCAAGGATTGAAACAAGCTCCGAAACAGTGGCATAAAAAGTTTGATGACACCATGTTGGCAAATGGTTTCAAAATCAATGAATGTGATAAATGCATTTATGTCAGAGAGACAGAAGTTGGCTATGTCACTTTATGTCTCCACGTGGATGACATACTGATTGTCGGAATAAAGATCTCGAGAAGTCCTGACGGACTTATTCTTGATCAGTCGCACTATGTGGAAAAGATTCTTGGTAAATTCAACCATGATGATTCTGCTGTGGCTAGAACTCCTTTAGATGCGAGTCTACACCTATCAAAGAATAGGGGATATGGTATATCTCAAGTAGGATACTCTAGAGTGATCGGAAGTTTGATGTATCTATCGAGTTGTACAAGGCCTGATATAACATGTACAGTAAATAAGCTCAGCAGATATACGAGTAATCCAGGTGTTGATCACTGGAAAGCAATAGTGAGGTAATTATGGGTTGCACTATCTTAGATATCCAGTTGTATTTGAAGGATACAGTGATGCTATTTGGATATCTGACATGAAAGACTCAAAGTCTACCAGTGGCTATGTGTTTACACTAGCAGGTGCAGCCGTATCGTGGAAATCCTCCAAACAGACTGTGATAGCCAGATCTACAATGGAATCAAAATTCATTGCATTTGACAAGTGTGCTGAAGAAGCAGAATGACTTCGAAATTTTCTTGAGGAAATCCCAAGTTGGCCTAAGCCAGTGCTAGCAATTTGCATTCATTGCGATAGTCAATCTGCAATTAGAAGGGCACAAAACAATATGAATAATGGTAAGTCTAGACATATTCGTCGTAGACACAATACCGTTAGACAATTACTCTTTACTTGAGTTATTTCGATTGACTATGTAAAGTCAAAGGATAACATTACAGATCCGCTAACCAAAGGGTTAAATAGAGAGTTAGTTGTGAAATCATCGAGGGAATTGGGACTAAAACCCATTAGATAAATGTTTATTACGAAGGAAAACCCAACCTTGTTGATTGGAGATCCCAAGATCTAGCTTCAATGAGACAACCTACTCGTAAAATACATAATTGGTTCACTGTGGGGGTTACCCTCTAGTCCATTCCTATGGTGAAATGAAACATTAATACTTGTATGGATAGAGGTTAAGCAACAGCTTTTAATGATTCTCATGCGTCGGGAATCCGAGCGGAGTATTACAAGAAACTATTAAATAAGAAATCACCTATGTGAGAGAGAAGTGGAGCCGCTTCAAAGGGAATGGTACGGGGCTCAATTCTTAGAAACTCTCGCAGAACCAGGTTGATGTTCATGGACAAAATGAACATAGTCAGGAGAACTCAGATGTGTTAGGTAAAACATTTGTGTGATATATGTTTTCCATTTACATGAACGGCAGTACAGTTCAATGACATCGTGTCCACTGTCAGCCAGTAAATGAGATATATTTTCACAAGGGAAGGTTCAAAAGGCAGAGCCCTACCTATCCTATGCAGGTGTTGAACCGTTGAACTCTTCTAGGTCATAATAAAATGTTTTATAAAATATTTTTATTTGACGGTTTTTCACCATTTCATTCATGTGGGGGATTGCTGGAAAATGCTTATGAGTAAGCATTTTAAGGCACAATTTAAGCATGATCCACTTCGTGTTAGTGGTTGTTATTGAATGATTCGGATACTCCTCCGTGAGTAGTTCGAAATGGTATATTCATATGCTTAAAATAGTGCTTGGGTGAATGAAAAATTATGACTCAAAGTTCCACCCATTGGTGTTGGAAAATAAAAGGAAATGTGCTTGTCCCATATGGGAAAGTGTAAGAGAGAAAATGTCTTTATATATAATTACTCATATGTAGATGGGTAAAGTGTTGTAAGGATAATGGCTCTCTCTACGTGCGTGCATGGGGGTGCAAATCAAAATTCGGTCAGGCCTGACTCGTGTACACCTGCACATCCTGCGTACAAGAATGTCGGACAAAATTGTGCAGGCCCGGCCCTGCCAATTTTTGCTAGTCTTTTTGTTTTCCAAACCTTTTGAAGTGTTCCATAAAAGTTAATTATTCCATTAATTAATTTGGTACTTCGAATGAAGATCTCATTAATGAATGATAAATGGCATACTTATTTAGTGTTCCATAAAAGTTAATTAACTCCATAATTAATTTGGTAAAAGTCTTATTAATGAATGATAAATGACATACTTATTTAGTGTTCCATAAAAGTTAATTAATTTCATTAATTAATTTGGTACTTCAGACGAGATGCCTCATTAATGAATAATAAATGTCATAATTATTTTTTCTTCTATATATATAGAGCTTTGTTTTCTTCTTTAAAATAGAGAGAAAAAAACCAAAAAAAAAAAGCTTGGCATTTTTGCTTGGTTTTCTCTTTGTTTTCGGTTTCGAAAGAGTTCAAACACTTTTGTGGTTCGTTGGATACGAGTTCGGTGGTTCCCTTGCTCGTTCATTTTCCATTGCATCCTGGGGGAAACAATCGTCTCACGTTCTACTGCACCTCGGTAGGGGACGAATTTGTTTTAAGGAGATTGTTGACATGAACAAGCCTCGGAACGAAGAAGTAGGTCAGCTCAGCAATTCTTTCAGAGACAGATATACTTTCATCAAATTCAGAGGCAAACGCTTTCTTTCTCGTCAGAGGCTCGACTTTTGAAGACATCAGAGGCAGAGGCTTATTTCAGAGGTAGACGCATCATCTGGGTCTATTTTGAGCATCATGGGCTGAAATTAAACCTAATTCGGATTTCCTTATAACTACCATTTGATAATTCTTAATTACAATATCAACCAGCTGCATATCCCAATTTTCTCTAAAACCACCTCTATTTTAATCCAATTTAGATATTGAGATACATTATCAAAACCCTATCAAGTAATATTGAAAAAGCACGCAATCAACCATTATAAAGTGAAGAACCTTATTAATGGAAATAAAGATCTAAATGAGTTTGAAATTGCCATAAATTACTTGACTAAATTGATTATTATGGAATTAAAGAGTGATCAAATTACTAGGCTTAGCTAGTTTTGAATTTCTTTTTCTATTGAGGATCACACAATGCGGGGTGGTGACTTGAAAATATGGAAACAGTTTCGACTTCTGTTAGCTTTAATCCAAAGGAAATGACAAAAGAAAACTATTGGGAACTGCTAAAAAGTAATGTCGATGAGTAGAATAATGATGATATTTGTCAATTTTGATTCCGTCATGTTTATGAAATCATGATGAAAATTCATCTTGATCCTGTCCCGTTATGTTTTTTCAGGATAAAAAATCTCCTCGGTCTTGTCCTGTATTTCGTTAAATCTCTTCTCATCTCATTTAATCATGTCTCATTCTGTTGTCCATTTTCATCCTGTTCGGGACAAATTGTTTGTCCCGTCCTTGTCCCAAATCCAATGAAACGGATCCTATTGAGACGAGAGACGAAAAGAAAATTACTATCCCTAATAAGAAGAGTGGTGTAGTTAGAATTTAGTACAGTTGAATAAATTTGGTTTCAAAAAAATATTAAATACTTTTAATTTTAATGGAAGTAAATTAAAATTATAACACTAACAATCATATTTCTTATTAATTTATATATCATAATTTATTAATTTCCGAATTCAACAGGCCATTGTCATCAATCCGATCTGCTCTAGCACTGGCTAGAAGAACGTTTTGGATTTTGATTGCAAGTGCAAACAGTTATTGAGGACAAATTTTAAGGTCCAACACCACACAAATATATTATATATAGAATATACACACACGTGGGACACTTAATCCCAACACACACGCACATCACACAAAACACACACACGCACAGCAGGCACAATACACACACACAAAATTCAGTCACGGGGTTGATTCTTGTGGTTGTTTATTGGTGATAGTAAGGGTTCTTTTTGTGAGAGTGTAGTTCGTTTGGTTTGCAAACAGCGTCATATTCGAGGTACGGTTTTCCGGCGCGAGGCAAGACGTCGTTCGATGACGTCAAATCAAAGATCGGAGCTCTATCGTTGTCGTTCGCATAGAATCGCGATAAGCTGGATCTGACTCGTGGCCAGGAACTCCAACCGACGCTTGAACTCTCTCCGGTTCGTGTACGGCCGGGGATCAGAGAGGACGATCGAGACAAACCGGAACGTGATCTCCAAAGCTTGCAGAGCCGGTTTCAAAACGGTCTCGTTTTCCCAGTCCGGAAAGTCCTAAGCTTGATACAAAGCTTCCTAAGCTCCGGAAGCCAAGGTTACTGTTCGTAACACAAGCAAGCCGAATCTGAATAAGCAACAGGTGACTTACTGGCTCCCTGATACGACGTTAGAATAGAAACGTGAAGCTTATTAGAATTTAGAAAGCCTTGGAGATTTGCTCGGCATCTTCGTTTTACAATCTAAATCAACCATTGTACCTCAAAATGGAACTAAAAACGATGTCGTTTTTGCCCTTGAGTTTTGGGATCAGAAGAAGCTAGAAAATTCGAGAGGTAAAAAAAGAAGATACAGAGAGAAGAAATTCGAGAGAGATCTAAAAAAAAAAGAGAGATGAGAGAATAGAGAGAGAAGCCACAGGTAAGAAAGCTTTGCTATGATTCCCTTGAGTTTTGTATTCAATTTTTTTAGGGTTTTGATTAGGTTTAATTTTGAAATTGATTTAAAAATAGTGGGTGTGATAGAGTGTTCTAGGGATTTATTAAAGTTAGGAATTGAAAGAAATATTTAGGGTTTTCGAATTTAAAAAAAAAAGATCAATTAGTCAATTAATCGACCGTCGTTTTTTTCTTTATAATATTTCGATTCACTTCAATTTTTTTCTTTAAAATTCAATCGACCGTCGTTTTTTTCATAATTGTTAACAGGGTTTTGAGCTTTTCCTTTTTTAATGGCCACTCGATCTCCGCCTCATCCCAATCCCACGACTGAGAATCCCGCAACCTCAGGTTTTTTTTTTTATGGCGCTTGTTCAATTGATGTAATTGATTTGCAATTTTACTTAAATATTATTAAAATTTGTCAGCTTTAAATTGAACTAGGTATGTTGTTTAATGAACTTATGTTTAATTCTTATCAATAAGAAGCTCGAAAGAAAGTGTAATTGGGGGGCAATGTGGAATTGTTATATTATGGAGATTTGTCAATTTGTTCTGATTCTACAAACACCTATTTTATTACTAATGTTATGCAACTCATACTTGATTTCAAAATGTAACATTATTTCTGATGGGTTTTGATTTTGATTGATTGATGTTAATGCTGATGGTTAATATTATTTCTCCATTTTTCGTAATTTTAATTTCAGCTGCGGAGCTTGTGCAACAAACAAATGGGGTGCAGCAAGATACTGCCCAGCGGGAGGCTGCTAAATCTATTTCCTCTCCGTCTGTGTTTGTGAACTCGGAACCAATGAGAGAGGAGCAAGTGCAGCATGCTGTAAAGTTCCTTTCACATCCTAAAGTTAGGGGTTCTCCGGTTATGTATAGACGATCTTTCCTAGAGAAGAAGGTATTTTTTTCCTTTGTGTCTTATCAGGATCATGAAAAATGCTGAGGACTTATTTGGTATGGAACAGGTAAAAATATGTGAGATTTGTGGGGATGCTGGGTGGGAGGAATTCCTTGAAATTTGTAGCAGGTGCAATGATGGCGCAGAGCACACGTAAGAATATAGTCTCCCATCCGTTTTTAAAAAAGTTTTAGATTTTGTGCTATTTTGTCTATATTCGGCATCTTTAACGTTGTTATTGCTATACATAACAGCTATTGCATGAAAGAAATACCTGAAGGTGATTGGCTGTGCGAAGAATGTAAGTTCACAGAAGAAACCGAAAAGTAAAAGCAAGGTAGGTAAAGCTGAAAATATCTTGTTGTGAAGGAAAATCGTTGTTATGAACTCATGAGTGCTTACATACTGATCATTTTGCAATCATTGTATTTCATTGGTAGGAAATATATTTATGCCAGTAGGAAACATTATTTTTTTAATTTCTTAAATCTAATGTGTTGTGTTTTCTTTGTAGTGACTCGGAAGGAGAGTGCTCAGAAAGATCCGAGTTTGTCGATTGCCATAAGAGAGGCAATTGAGAAGTCTACAGAAGACTTCAACAATTCTCTGTTTGAGGAAATTTTGGTTCATCCTAATTTTCTCTCACCGAGTGTTCCTCCAGGTTTTTCAGCAGTAGCGGCCCTTGCAAACATTTCGGTCCCCGCTGAAGCTATACCAATGTCTTTGGAGGGACCAAGTCAACAGTTTGAGGATGTTCCTGGAACATCCGTTTGTGCGCCGAAAACAAATACACCGGAAATGGGAGTAATTCCAGTAGGTAGTCTCGGGGTTGGTGGGCCATCTTCTGAATTGGTTCATCGTACCCGGGATCCTTCTCTTGAAGTAGTCTCGACCTCACAGACAGTAGCCTCGACTTCTCCGGTGTCTAGGGTGTCAGGTGTTATTCCTATTCTCCAAATGAGACCAATAAAGAGAAAAGCTGTCAAAACTCTGGAGAAGGAAGTTGCTCCAAAAGTTGGGAGAATGTCTTAGTCGATCCTTGCTCCGGCCGTACAAGCAGGCATTATATTGTTATCTTTGGCACATATTTCTTTCCTCTCTTTCCCTTTTTTCCTTTCTAACTCGGTTTCTTATTTTTGTAGGGGATGGAGATGTACCAGTGGTGGGATACTCCACTCGCCACCGGTATTGGAGAAAACCAACTCTAGTAGGGGCCGGAGAAGGGCCCATGGTTCTAGCTGAAGCTGGTGGGGGATCTTTTGCTCCCACCGATGAGGTGGAAGATTCCAATGAGGATGAGCCATGGGATGGGGTTTCGGAGATGTGGATACCGGCCTTCAGGAAGCCAGATGGGACATTTGTCAAAAAAAGGGAAGCACTCCAAGACAACGCCGCTGCATACTTCGGAGTGCTTAATGGACTTTATACTCGAGGGGATGAGTCGTATCTTTGCAGCCGGAGTCAGAAGAGACTTGATTTGTCCGTTGCGCATGCTATGACAGTGGTAAGTTGCATGCCAGTTTATTTTCAATTTTTAATAAGTGAAATATTATCCAAAGTTGTTTGGTTGTGTTGCGCATGCCATTCAAGATACAATTCAGACCCTGTCTACTCGGGACAAGAAATATATTGCCATGAAGCAAGATAGAGAAACATTGAGGGACTTGGCTGAGAGACAGGTAGCGTCCATTTCTCAAGACAATGACACCATCACTCATTAGGAGAGGGAAGTGGCTGAACTCCAAGAATTCTTGAAGGTCAGTGATTTGGAGCGGGCAGAGGTGCAGTGTTCAACGAATTTTCTCCAAGAGAAGATATCTTTAGCAATTGGAAACGAACTTGGTAATTCTTAAGACCAAACTGATCGAGATTGAGAGTCAAAACCAAAAAAGCTTTAGAACAAAATCAAAGCTTGGAAGAGGAGCTCACTTATGTTCGGTCTTCTTTGGCCTCCGAGGTAGCAGCAAAGGTGCAATTAGAGAAGAGTTTCTCGGACCAACTTTCAGTGCTACAGAGAGATTTTGTAAGGTCTTGTTGGGCTAATGTTAGTGTTGCTTTCCGAAATGGATTTCGGAGCCATCGCTTAAAGAAGGGAGATCGGTTTAGTCTTAAAAATGATCTGTTTCCAATTGCGCAGACTTGGACGGCAGAAGATAACTTTTCTTGGAGAAAATTCGTTGAACATTGCGCCTCTGCCAGCTCCGAATCACTATACCGAAGATTTTCTAATAGATGGATTCATACCTTGACACCGACACCTAAATTCACTAGTCCATCAATAGACACGAGCAATGTATGGTTTGTTAACGTTATGAAACTTAACCGAGGAAGGTTCATGAATAGGTACCGGAACCGATTCCGAAAATAAAAGAAAACCAACTTTAAAGAAAATATAAAATAATAATAAGAAACAATAACACTTAGAAATTTTTTACACTTTTATTAAAGGCTACTGTTGGACAATAAATACAAAAGAAAGAAAAGAAAAGTTTTACAATGTAGAATTGGTCCCTGGATCTTCTTCTTCATCGGAGACTGGTTGATGACCCTCTTCGCCTTCATCTGAATCTTGATCAGAATGGAGCTTAGATTGATCATCTAAGATTGTTGGGGATGATAAATTATCTTCAAGATGAACCTTAGACCACCCCCGAGGTAGGTAGCAAGTCTCATTATATTCTCGGGGAAGATATCCATTCTTTAAGCGATGGCTCCGAAATCCATTTCGGAAAGCAACACTAACATTAGCCCAACAAGACCTTACAAAATCTCTCTGTAGCACTGAAAGTTGGTCCGAGAAACTCTTCTCTAATTGCACCTTTGCTGCTACCTCGGAGGCCAAAGAAGACCGAACATAAGTGAGCTCCTCTTCCAAGCTTTGATTTTGTTCTAAAGCTTTTTGGTTTTGACTCTCAATCTCGATCAGTTTGGTCTTAAGAATTACCAAGTTCATTTCCAATTGCAGAAGATATCTTCTCTTGGAGAAAATTCGTTGAACACTGCGCCTCTGCCCGCTCCAAATCACTGACCTTCAAGAATTCTTGGAGTTCAGCCACTTCCCTCTCCCAATGAGTGATGGTGTCCTTGTCTTGAGAAATGGACGCTACCTGTCTCTCAGCCAAGTCCCTCAATGTTTCTCTATCTTGCTTCATGGCAATATATTTCTTGTCCCGAGTAGACAGGGTCTGAATTGTATCTTGAATGGCATGCGCAACACCAACCAAACAACTTTGGATAATATTTCACTTATTAAAAATTGAAAATAAATTGGCATGCAACTTACCACTGTCATAGCATGTGCAACGGACAAATCAAGTTCTTTCTGACTCCGGCTGCAAAGATACGACTCATCCCCTCGAGTATAAAGTCCATTAAGCACTCCGAAGTATGCAGCGGCGTTGTCTTAAAGTGCTTCCCTTCTTTTGACAAATGTCCCATCTGGCTTCTTGAAGGCCGGTATCCACATCTCCGAAACCCCATCCCATGGCTCATCCTCATTGGAATCTTCCACCTCATCGGTGGGAGCAAAAGATCCCCCACCAGCTTCAGCTAGAACCATGGGCCATTCTCCGGCCCCTACTAGAGTTGGTTTTTCTCCAATACCGGTGGCGAGTGGAGTATCCACCACTGGTTCATCTCCATCCCCTACAAAAATAAGAAACCGAGTTAGAAAGGAAAAAAGGGAAAGAGAGGAAAGAAATATGTGCCAAAGATAACAATATAATGCCTGCTTGTACGGCCGGAGCAAGGATCGACTAAGACATTCTCCCAACTTTTGGAGCAACTTCCTTCTCCAGAGTTTTGACAGCTTTTCTCTTTATTGGTCTCATTTAGAGAATAGGAATAACACCTGACACCCTAGACACCGGAGAAGTCGAGGCTACTGTCTGTGAGGTCGAGACTACTTCAAGAGAAGGATCCCAGGTACGATGAACCAATTCAGAAGATGGCCCACCAACCCCGAGACTACCTACTGGAATTACTCCCATTTCCGGGTTTGTATTTGTTTTCGGCGCAGAAACGGATGTTCCAGGAACATCCTCAAACTGTTGACTTGGTCCCTCCAAGACATTGGTATAGCTTCAGCGGGGACCGAAATGTTTGCAAGGGCCGCTACTGCTGAAAAACCTGGAGGAACACTCGGTGAGTGAGAGAAAATTAGGATGAACCAAAATTCCTCAAACAGAGAATTGTTGAAGTCTTCTGTAGACTTCTCAATTGCCTCTCTTATGGCAATCGACAAACTCGGATCTTCTGAGCACTCTCCTTCCGAGTCACTACAAAGAAAACACAACACATTAGATTTAAGAAATTAAAAAAATAATGTTTCCTACTGGCATAAATATATTTCCTACCAATGAAATACAATGATTGCAAAATGATCAGTATGTAAGCACTCATGAGTTCATAACAACGATTTTCCTTCACAACAAGATATTTTCAGCTTTACCTACCTTGCTTTTACTTTTCGGTTTCTTCTGTGAACTTACATTCTTCGCACAGCCAATCACCTTCAGGTATTTCTTTCATGCAATAGCTGTTATGTATAGCAATAACAACGTTAAAGATGCCGAATATAGACAAAATAGCACAAAATCTAAAACTTTTTTAAAACGCGGATGGGAGACTATATTCTTACGTGTGCTCTGCGCCATCATTGCACCTGCTACAAATTTCAAGGAATTCCTCCCACCCAGCATCCCCACAAATCTCACATATTTTTACCTGTTCCATACCAAATAAGTCCTCAGCATTTTTCATGATCCTGATAAGACACAAAGGAAAAAAATACCTTCTTCTCTAGGAAAGATCGTCTATACATAACCGGAGAAACCCTAACTTTAGGATGTGAAAGGAACTTTACAGCATGCTGCACTTGCTCCTCTCTCATTGGTTCCGAGTTCACAAACACAGACGGAGAGGAAATAGATTTAGCAGCCTCCCGCTGGGCAGTATCTTGCTGCACCCCATTTGTTTGTTGCACAAGCTCCGCAGCTGAAATTAAATTACGAAAAATGGAGAAATAATATTAACCATCAGCATTAACATCAATCAATCAAAATCAAAACCCATCAGAAATAATGTTACATTTTGAAATCAAGTATGAGTTGCATAACATTAGTAATAAAATAGGTGTTTGTAGAATCAGAACAAATTGACAAATCTCCATAATATAACATTCCACATTGCCCCCCAATTACACTTTCTTTCGAGCTTCTTATTGATAAGAATTAAACATAAGTTCATTAAACAACATACCTAGTTCAATTTAAAGCTGACAAATTTTAATAATATTTAAGTAAAATTGCAAATCAATTACATCAATTGAACAAGCGCCATAAAAAAAAAAACCTGAGGTTGCGGGATTCTCAGTCGTGGGATTGGGATGAGGCGGAGATCGAGTGGCCATTAAAAAAGGAAAAGCTCAAAACCCTGTTAACAATTATGAAAAAAAACGACGGTCGATTGAATTTTAAAGAAAAAAATTGAAGTGAATCGAAATATTATAAAGAAAAAAACGACGGTCGATTAATTGACTAATTGATCTTTTTTTTTTAAATTCGAAAACCCTAAATATTTCTTTCAATTCCTAACTTTAATAAATCCCTAGAACACTCTCACACACCCACTATTTTTAAATCAATTTCAAAATTAAACCTAATCAAAACCCTAAAAAAATTGAATACAAAACTCAAGGGAATCATAGCAAAGCTTTCTTACCTGTGGCTTCTCTCTCTATTCTCTCATCTCTCTTTTTTTTTTTAGATCTCTCTCGAATTTCTTCTCTCTGTATCTTCTTTTTTTTCCTCTCGAATTTTCTAGCTTCTTCTGATCCCAAAACTCAAGGGCAAAAAAAACGACATCGTTTTTAGTTCCATTTTGAGGTGTGAGAAACGATGAGAAACCGAGAGAGAGAGAGTTTGAAGAAAATATTGTTTTCTTTTTTATTCGATGAGAACATATGTTGCCTTTATATAGGCTTACAAGCTCGGATATTTCGGGAAGGTATCCGTTACAATATTATGGTAATAATGTACAATTAATTACAAAATCAATTATAATCAATTGACTTAAATACAATTGATTATAATTGGCAATATATCATGCCATATCTTAATATCCCCCCTCAAACTCAAGGTGGTAGTAGAGGAACCAGCTTGAGTTTGGAAACAAGAGTGAGAAAGCGGCTGGGAAGAAATGACTTAGTGAAAATATCCGCCAGTTGGTCAGCGGATCGGAGATAAATCAACTGAATAGTGCCCTGAATAATATGTTGACGTATGAAGTGACAATCAATCTCGATATGTTTGGTTCGCTCATGAAAGATATCATTATGAGCGATTTGAATAGCACTCTGGTTGTCACAGTAAAGTCTGATAGAAGGTGGTTGAGGGACACCAATATCCTCCAACAACCATCGTAACCATAATAGCTCGGCTGTAGTATCAGCAAGAGCCCTATACTCAGCCTCAGTACTAGAACGAGCAACAAGAGTTTGTTTCTTGCTACGCCAAGATATAAGAGAGTCACCGAGAAATAGGCAATAGCCAGTGGTGGATCGACGATCGGTAGGATCGCCCGCCCAATCTGAGTCTGAATAAGCACGAACCTCAAGGGAAGAATGAGAGGATAAGTGAAGACCATAGAAGAAAGTGCCCTTAAGATAGCGAAGTATACGCAGCACAGCAGCATAATGTGTGGAACGAGGAGCAGCCATGAACTGACTAACAATGTGAACAGCATAACCAATATCCGGTCGAGTCACTGTAAGGTAAATGAGGCTACCAACTAATTGACGGTAGAGAGTAGGATCATCCAGAGAGGTTCCATCCATAGGGGTAAGCCGAACATTATACTCAATGTGGGGTAGGAGCTGTCTTGCTGTCGGTCAGACCAGCTCGAGAAATGAGATCAGAGGCATATTTTGCCTGGGAAAGATAATATCCATCATCAGAGGAGGTAACTTCAAGACCGAGAAAGTAGCTCAGAATACCGAGATCTTTCATCTCAAATTGGCTACTAAGAGACTGCTTGCTTGAGATCAGTGATTCCAGAAGTATCATCACCAGTAATAACCATGTCATCAACATAAAGGAGTAACAAGACAATACCGTTATCAGATTTACGAATAAACAAAGCCGAGTCATGTGGGCTGGAGGTGAACCCAAGTTGATGAATAACAGTACTAAATTTGTCAAACCATGCCCGAGGAGCTTGCTTCAGACCATAGAGAGCTCGTCGTAGGCGGCACACTTTGTTTGATGGATGAGAAAGACCAGGAGGTGGTTTCATATACACTTCTTCAGAAAGAACACCATTGAGAAACGCATTCTTGACATCCATCTGAAACAAACTCCATTTCCGAACAGCAGCAATAGCAAGTAAGCTGCGGACTGATGTGAGACGAGCAACTGGAGCAAAGGTTTCCTCATAATCAACCCCATATTCTTGTGTAAAGCCCTTGGCAACAAAGACGTGCTTATAGCGTTCAACAGAGCCATCTGAATGAGTTTTAATCTTATACACCCATTTACACCCCACAAGAGTTTTACCAGCAGGAAGGTCAACTAAGTCCCAAGTACCGGTCTTGTCCAACGCATGTAATTCTTCGTGCATAGCTTGCTGCCAATGAGGATCAGTGGATGCTTCTTTATAGGACTGTGGTTCATGTAAGGAAACAATAGCAGAGAAACAATGATATCGGTTAAGATAAGGAGGAGGATGTCTTACTCGAGTAGGATAACGAGAGGAGGATGCATCAAGGTTGTTTTCTATCTCAACAGGAGCAGTGGTAGGATCAGCAGACGAGGCGGCATCAGGAGCAGGCATAAGAGTAGATTGGTCATCGGTAGGCTCGTCCATATGTCCTGCATCATCAGTATTGGGAAACAACTCTATAGAGGGGTTAGTAAATAATGGAAGGTGGGAGGAGGAAGAGACTTTGAAGTCGGAAAGAGAGGAAAACATTGTGTGTTCCCAGAAGACGACATGACGGGAGATTCGAAGTTTTTGTGACACAGGGTCCCAACAACGATAGCCTTTGTGTACGATACCATAACCGAGAAAACAAACATAATCGAGCACGAGGTTCTAACTTGTGATGTTCAGTTGGAGGGAGAGGAGAAGGACAAAGCATGCACACCCAAAAACCTTAAGAAGCTCATAGGAAGGTGAAATACCATGTAAGCACTCATATGGAGACTGGTGGACTACAGCAGAGGGTATTCGATTGATAATATAAACAGCTGTGAGGGCGGCCTCACCCCAAAATTTCTCGGGGCAGGAGAAAGAAACAAGCATGGATCGGACTGTATCTAGAATATGGCGATGTTTACGTTCAGCTCGTCCATTTTGTTGAGATGTATATGGACATGATCGTTGGACTAGTGTACCGTGATCGGTAAGGAATGATTGAAGCTTAGAGTCAAGATATTCCATAGCATTGTCGGTGCGTAGTATTTTGATGGTTTTGGAGAATTGAGTTTGACCATTTGGCAAAGTCAATGTAAAGCTGGGGAAGTTCGGACCGCTGTTTCATGAGAAATATCCAGGTAAAACGCGAATAATCATCAATGAATATCACAAAAATATCTTGATCCCCCATAGTTGGTGTAGGTGAAGGACCCCATATATCAGAATGAATTAAATCAAAAGGAGCAGTCGAAATAGACTGATTATTATTAAAAGACAAAGCTGGTTGTTTGCCAAGCTGACAAGAAACACAATGTAAATCTTTGACTGTAATAGAACCTAAAGACCCATTGGAAATCAAAGGACGAAGTTTACTTAAGGAAGCATGACCGAGACGCAGATGCCAGAGATGAAGAGGAGAAGAGCTAGTTGCAGCACATAACTGGGAGATACGAGCGGAAGGAAGATGCAGGGAAGTGAGCTCAAACAGACGTCCAATTCTACGGCCTGTCCCAAGAATCTGTCCCGTCTGCGGATCCTGTACACGACAACCATTGGAAGAAAAAATTAGTTCAAGGCCAAGTTCACACAATTGTCCAACAGAAATAAGATTAAATGTAAGTTTGGGAATTAAAAAAGTGTTGGGTAGTGTGAGTGTAGAGGTAGTAATTTGTCCGGTTTGACTGACATTCATCTGTGAGCCGTCGGCAGTATGTATCGGCGGTGCAGCAGTAGTGTTTAGATCCAAAGTGGAGAAAAAGTGAGGTTGAGAAGTCATGTGATTACAACAACCAGAATCAAAAAAACAAGAGGAATTACCTGATGTAGTAGACAAGGCAGTGGAAGTACCAGAAGGAATGGAAAGTATTTGTCTAAGAAGGGATTCTAAGTTACCAGTAGGCATGTGAGAGGAAGAAGGGATACTGACGTCATTGGCGGCAGCAGCAGCTATCACAGGCCTCGGAGGTTGACCGGGTCGGGGAGGACGAGTGGGGCAATGTTCAATTGTGTGTCCAGACAGCTTGCAGTAGCGGCAATCTATCTTAGTTAGTGGGGCAATGGGATGCAACAGGCCTTTTTTCTTGCATTTGTGACATTCAGTAAGGCTGCATTCAGTTAAAGTATGGCCAGATTTATTGCATGTACGACATATCTTGGGACCACCTCGGAAGGAGTGTTTGTTGGCTACGGCAAGCACGGTATCATCTTGAGGAGGCTTAAGTAACCCTAATCTGGTTTCATCAGATAATAAGCGAGAGACAGCAGCCTCCAATGTAGGCAGGAGTGGGGAGTTTGATGTAATAAAGAAGCTCTGCAAGATTCAAAATCATCAGTAAGAGCCATAAGAAATTGAATTAACCTCATTCGCTCACGGTATGCAGTATATTTGGCCGCATCAACAGCACAATCCATCGGAGGTTCTGAAAGAGCAAGTTGATCCCAAACAGCCTCCATTTTAGCAAGAAAGCTGGTAATAGGCTGACCTCTATCCTGTTTTAAATTATGCAACTCCTCCCACAATTGGTACTGACTAGAGAGATCAGAGGTAGTGTATCGCATTTCAAGTAAATCCCAGACTTCTTTGGCAGTGTCATAGCACCCAAATTGGTGGTGAATAGAGGAGGGAAGTAGAAGTATTTCGAAACCATGTCAGAATCTGATGATTCTTGCTATCCCAGTCTTCAAGACGATCCGCAAACTTATCATCAGGCTCATCAACACTCTGTTTGGGGAGCTTGATATCCCCCGTGACATAGCGCCATAACTTTCGGCCTTTGAGAAAACTGCGCATCCCCTGAACCCAGAGACGGTAGTTTGAACCTGTGAGAATGGTAGGAATGGGCTGCATAACATCAGATTTGTCCATTTGGAAAAGTTCAGAGAGGTCCTGGAGTGGAACAACTTCACAAGGGACTGTTTGGAAACAGTAACTGGGGGAAGAACCTAGGCGTCTGATACCATGTGAGAAACTGAGAAACTGAGAAACCGAGAGAGAGAGAGAGTTTGAAGAAAATATTGTTTTTTTTTTATTCGATGAGAACATATGTTGCCTTTATATAGGCTTACAAGCTCGGATATTTCGGGAAGGTATCCGTTACAATATTATGGTAATAATGTACAATTAATTACAAAATCAATTATAATCAATTGACTTAAATACAATTGATTATAATTGGCAATATATCATGTCATATCTTAATAAGGTACAATGTTGATTTAGATTGTTAAACGAAGTTGCCGAGCAATCTCCAAGGCTTTCTAAATTCTAATAAGCTTCACGTTTCTATTCTAACTCGTATCGGAGCCAGTAAGTCATGTTGCTTGTGTTCGAACAGTAACCTTGGTTCCGGCGCTTAGGAATGTTTGTATCAAGCTTAGGACTTTCGGGACTGGGAAAACGAGACCGTTTTGAAACCGGCTCTGCAAGCTTTGGAGATCCGTTCCGGTTTGTCCGATCGTCCTCTCTGATCCCCGGCCGTACACGAACGGAGAGAGTTCAAGCGGCGGTTGGAGTTCCTGGCCACGAGTCAGATCCAGCTTATCGCGATTCTATGCGAGAACGACAACGATAGAGCTCCGATCTTTGATTTGATGTCATCGAACGACGTCTTGCCTTGCGCCAGAAAACCGTACCTCGAATATGACGCTGTTTGCAAACCAAACGAACCCTTACTATCACCAAATAAACAACCACAAGAATCAACCCGTGACTGAATTTTGTGTGTGTGTATTGTGCCTGCTGTGCGTGTGTGTGTTTTGTGTGATGTGCGTGTGTGTTGGGATTAAGTGTCCCACGTGTGCGAAATACAGGACAAGATCGAGAAGATTTTTTATCCTGAAAAAACATAACGGGATATGATCAAGATGAATTTTCATCATGATTTCATAAACATGACGGAATCAAAATTGTCAAATATCATCCTTATTCTACTCATCGACATTACTTTTTAGCAGTCCCTAATAGCTTTACTGTTGGCATAGCCCATATGTTTGACTTAAGCTGTTTTCTTTAGTCATTCCTTTGGATTAAAGCTAACAGAAGTCGAAACTGTTTCCATATTTTCAAGTCACCACCCCGCATTTGTGTATCCTCAATAGAAAAAGAAATTCAAAACTAGCTAAGCCTGGTAATTTGATAACTCTTTAATTCCATAATAATCAATTTAGTCAAGTAATTTATGGCAATTTCAAACTCATTTAGATCTTTATTTCCATTAATAAGGTTCTTCACTTTATAATGGTTGATTGCGTGCTTTTTCAATATTACTTGATAGGGTTTTGATAATGTATCTCAATAACTAAATTGGATTAAAATAGAGGTGGTTTTAGAGAAAATTGGGATATGCAGCTGGTTGATATTGTAATTAAGAATTATCAAATGGTAGTTACAAGGAAATCCGAATTAGGTTTAATTTCAGCCCATGATGCTCAAAATAGACCCAGATGATGCGTCTACCTCTGAAATAAGCCTCTGCCTCTGATGTCTTCAAAAGTCGAGCCCTGACGAGAAAGAAAGCGTTTGCCTCTGAATTTGATGAAAGTATATCTGTCTCTGAAAGAATTGCTGAGCTGTCCTACTTCTTCGTTCCAAGGCTTGTTCATGTCAACAATCTCCTTAAAACAAATTCGTCCCCTACCGAAGGTGCAGTAGAACGTGAGACGATTGTTTCCCAGGATGCAATGGAAAATGAACGAGCAAGGGAACCACCGAACTCGTATCCAACGAACCACAAAAGTGTTTGAACTCTTTCGAAACCGAAAACAAAGAGAAAACCAAGCAAAAATTGCCAAGCTTTTTTTTTTTTTTTGGTTTTTTTCTCTATTTTAAAGAAGAAAACAATGCTCTATATATATAGAAGAAAAAAATAATTATGACATTTATTATTCATTAATGAGACATCTCGTCTGAAGTACCAAATTAATTAATGAAATTAATTAACTTTTATGGAACACTAAATAAGTATGTCATTTATCATTCATTAATAAGACTTTTACCAAATTAATTAATGGAGTTAATTAACTTTTATGGAACACTAAATAAGTATGCCATTTATCATTCATTAATGAGATCTTTCATTCGAAGTACCAAATTAATTAATGAAATTAATTAACTTTTATGGAACACTTCAAAAGGTTTGGAAAACAAAAAAACTAGCAAAAATTGGCAGGGCCGGGCCTGCACAATTTTGTCCGGCATTCTTGTACGCAGGACGTGCAGGTGTACACGAGTCAGGCCTGACCTAATTTTGATTTGCACCCCCCTGCACGCACGTAGAGAGAGCCACTATCCTTACAACACTTACCCATCTACATATGAGTAATTATATATAAAGACATTTTCTCTCTTACAGCTTTCCCATATGGGACAAGCACATTTCCTTTTATTTTCCAACACCAATGGGTGAACTTTGAGTCATAATTTTTCATTCACCCAAACACCATTTTAAGCATATGAATATACCATTTCGAACTACTCACGGAGGAGTATCCGAATCATTCAATAACAACCACTAACACGAAGTGGATCATGCTTAAAATTGTGCCTTAAAATGCTTACTCATAAGAATTTTCCAGCAATCCCCCACATGAATGAAATTGGTGAAAAACCGTCAAATAAAAATATTTTATAAAAAACATTTTATTATGACCTACAAGAGTTCAAGGGTTCAACACCTGCATAGGATAGGTAGGCCTCTGCCTTTGAACCTTCCCTTGTGAAAATATATCTCATTTACCGGCTGACAGTGGACACGATGTCATTGAACTGTACTGCCGTTCATGTAAATGGAAAACATATATCACACACACCGAAGAGAATTCTCAACTTTTTAGAGCTTAGAAAATGAGATGGAGGCTAGGGTTCTAATGACTTCGATCTGAAAAATTAAATCATAATTTTCCTTTTATATTATGGTTAATTTGGTTCATTAAACAAATCAACCACTAGTCTCCCATTACTCTTGAAATTCGGCCAAGGGGGGGATTAGGAATCCTTGTTTTATTTTGCTTCCAAAATAAACAAATCCTACTCCTTATAGAACATGTAAAATTCGGCCAGGGGGGGGTAATTTGAATTTGATTTTATTTCATAAACAAAAAATCATATCCCTATATTGAGTAACAAATTCGGCCATGGGGGAAGTTGGATTCGATTTTGTTTCTCAAACAAACAAATCTTATTCATTATCTAATAAGGAATCATACCTTAGTAATAATTCTTAGCCTTATTAAATTATATCATATATAATTTAATGTTCTAATTTAATAATTATCATATATAATTATTAATACTTTATATTAACTTTTAATGTAAAGTCTCATGTATGATGTAATTAAATATTATTAACCATTTTAATAATATTTATTCTTTGTGAGTATATAATTGGACCATCCAATTATATTAACTCCGCTAAAGTAAATCGAGCTAGCACGGGGACCAAGTGGACCTACGGTATGAGCTCCAATAATCTCGACATATTAATTAAGCTCTTAATTAAATATTCCGAATTATTAAATTCGGGTTATTCCACTAAAAACCCAAAGTTGCACTCTCGTTGCCGTAGATGAAATATTAAGCCGAACCAAGTCGGTGTCCACCGATATAGTCATTGCACACAAATTGATCCTTCACGAATATCTCGTAATTAGAGCTGGGTCATAATGTCCGTTATACCCCTCTAATTATTTTATCTTAAGTACCATTGATTCTCTAATGAACGATTCATTCATAACTGTTATGAATATTAGTATTTCTATTCGTAATAGAAAGACTTGAGCGCTCTAATCGTTCAAGTACCGAATCAACCCTTAAGAGAGATATTCATTTACTTCTCGCAAGAATGAGTGAATTCCATGTCTGGCAAAACGTTCCCAGCTACATAATAGACTATGCCTCCAAAGTACGTAGTTATTGGTTGGGATTGCTACACCAACCTCACCTTTGTAAATCAAAAGACATATCCCGCCATGCAGGAGTTCGTAGAACACTCAGGATTATAAGAATGCCATTTCTATCTGGGTCCAGTCCTATATGATCACATCATATAAGGTGTCTCCATTCTCATGTCTCTACATGGACGATCCGGATTAAGATCGCCATCCAAATATAGAATAGACCGCAGCTATATATAAACCACAAACAAAGTACTGGTTTGTTTGCTCCCTATGGACTATTTAAGATTACTAACTTCAGACTTGAATCATCTGGTGCATGACACTCATGTACCAAGTCTTGAAGGTACATAAGTAATCTATGGTATTTATGAAGATATATAATATGCGAAAATTAAAACAAACAATTTTATAAATGAATAATGCATCATTTTATTTTTATGCAATAGAAACCGTTTACATCTCATGTAGCTCTAGGGCATACATCCCAACAATCTCCCACTTGCACTAGAGCAAATGGGACATGTCTCGCAAACCTAGACCATTTTGGTGACCATCAAACACTTTAGCCGGCAAGGTCTTTGTAAACGGATCAGCAAGGTTCTCTGCAGATGCAATCTTTGTGACGGTAACACGCCTCTCTGAACTATCTATCTGATGATATGATATTTCCTCTCTATATGATTTCCCCTCTTATGGCTTCTTGGTTCTTTGGAGTTTGCCACTGCTCCACTATTATCGCAATAGAGGGTGAGTGGTTTATCCATATCTGGAACAACTTCCAGATCTCCCAAGAATTTACGGAGCCAGACTACTTCTTTAGCTGCTTCACAAGCCGCTACATATTCAGCCTCCATGGTGGAGTCAGCAATGCAAAATTGGTTTATACTCCGTGACCGGTGCAAACACACGCGTATAACGCAAGCGCACGTATCGTTAAAGTAGTATAAAAAGTATCGATCCCACGAGGACTTAAAACCTTTTTGTTATCAATTTATGGGGCCAAATGATTACCAGTATCTAACAGATTGTTTGATTTGATTGATTTGAAATAACGATGATTCTAATTTAAAACAAGTAAATAAAATTGCATGAAATAGGTTGATTAAAATCCAAATTTATAAAAAACTATCCAGGGTTGTGATTTATTCCAATATTATTTTAAAAGATGAAGTGATTATCATATAGTTGGGTAAAATATTGATTTATTAACCTGGAACACTAAATCATGTAAAAGCCTCTTCCGATGGTCAATTACAAATACCTAGTATAATCCAATTGAACCATATGTCTATATCAACCAAATTACCTAGATTCATTAAGATTAAGTTCCAATTATGGATACCCCCGCCCGACAGGTATATTCCTATCCTGTAAGGAAATATATTAAATGGTTATCTATCCTCAAGGAAGATCGTGGGCTATTGAGTCTAAGGTCTTAAACTTAAAATCCATATGTCTAGTTCATTTTAAATTTACCTAATCAATTTAATTAATGGCCAGTTAATTAAAGAACATTAAGATTAAAACTCAATAAATAAATCTTTAAATTACCCTAACTATAATCTAACCCCTTATAAACCGGTTATATTGAAATTCATCACAACCCTAGATACTAATTTAGTTACAATACATAGTTAGGGCTAATGAAAACTTAAAAGACATAAAATAAAAATGCTGAAAAGTAAATGCGAGAAAGTAAAAGCGGAAAAGGTAAATGAAAATAAACTGCCAAGATAAAATGAATTATTTTTACTAATTATTAACTTAGATATCTCCCTTAGTACAACATAATCACTTGTGAGATTAAAACCAACTGACCATGTAGGCGGTAAAGAAATAACCAGCCATAAAGGCGGAACCAAAATAACCAGCCATAAAGGCGGAACCAAAATTAAATTCCAACCGACCAATCTGGCGGTATCCTTATTAAGTCAGGATTAATCCGGTTTATAATAATAGCCAACCGACCAATCTGGCGGTATCCTCGTTAAGTCCAATTTTAAAATAGTGAATATGTTGTGTCTAAGGGAGATTAATCTAAGAAAGTAACAGTAAAAGAATTACCTTTCACCTCGGCAGAGGGAAGTTACCTCCTCATGGTTGAATAGTAAAACTGTAAAAAATAAATAGTAAAAATAAATTACTATTACTATTGAATAGTAAAAGTACTATTATTACAGAAAGAACTACTATTACTATTACAAAAACTGTAAATAAAAGAAACTAGATAGAAAACTCCATATTTACATCAGAGGATTCAGAGGGAAAGGTACATTGAAAACTGAAATTCTGAGCTGAATTTATAGGGGCGGGTAAGGGGTCAGCGTCGCGACGCTGGAACAGTTCCGCGTCGCGACGCCAGCTACAGTGACACGTGTCACGCGCTGATTCGTTGGCTCGATTTCTTATCCGATGACGTGGCACTGTTCATGACGTCATGCTCACGTCATGCTGACGTCATGAGGGCGAGTGTCGGCAGCATCAGATCGCGACACGTGGCAGCGGCGCATTTTAACAAGTCCGTTGTGATGGCGACATGTGGCACACCGCACGTTAGCATGATCGGCGCACGTTAGCAAAATTGACCAGTCAGATTTTGACACGTGGCGAACGGCGCATGTTAGCAAATCTGGCGCAGGGTCAGCGTCTCGACGCGCAGTGCTTCAGCGTCGCGACGCGCAAGAGACAGAATTTTCCCAGTTGACGCATTTTTGTCTGTTTTGTCCCCAAATTGCCCCCAGTGCTTTTTAAACTTTATTTATCTGCAAAATAACTACACAACACATCAAAACGTTCATAAAACTCAAGAAACTATACAAAACATTAGGTCAAATGAGTGGGAAATAGTGATGAATTTACCACTCATCACACCCCTAAACCTAACATTTTGCTAGTCCTCGACAAAAAACATAAAATAAAATAATATGAAAATAAAATTAACTAAGCCACTTTCGTAGGGATCACGGTTGCATTTAGCGTATGCAACAAGCCTTTAAACCCCTAGGTGTCCCTAGTGGACGAGTTATACTCTCGTGAGGGTTTACAGCAATGATACCCACAAACATTTTACAAAAGTCAAAAGTTAGTTAAAACTAATGTACACAAAAGCAAAAAGACAAGAGAAAAGAGAATAAATAAGTTAGTGACTATTCAGGTGAAACTTCTACTCCAAGTTACTAGTTGTTTTGTTTCTTTCTAAATTACCGAATAAGTAAATTCTCCGATTATATTTATCATTCTCCATATGCACAGCCAACAAAATATTAATCAACTCATTTTTACCCACAACAGTCATAAGTGCAGTTGATAAGAGAGTAATATTTTTGTCCTAAAGTTCTATCAGATTTCACAACTTTTTTGCAGTGATGAAGTAATTTTTTCTGATTTTTCTGATTTTTTCTTTACTTTTTCTGATTTTGACTTTTTATTTATATACAATACCTTCCGTCTATGTAGCGAGCTTTGGGTCGGTGGCTCCCAAACCAGTTGGTTTTAGGGCACCAGGTGTTAAGACACCCCTACGGACTTAATTACCCAGACTTCAGATATATATATATATATATGCAACATCCTTGATCCATGTAGCGAGCTTTGGGTCAGTGACTCCCAAACCAGTTGGTTTTAGGGCACTAGGTGTTAAAACACCCTTACAGACTTAATAACCCGGATCTCAGACGCTATTTTTTTTTACTCCATCACTTTTTGAGATGCTTCCTCCAATTAAACTATAGCACTGAATATTACAATCCTATCAATTACAGCTCATGTCCGTATGTTACTATGCATGTTGATAATACCTGCCAACCTAGCATATGAAGATCTATTTTAGTCAGTTTTATGGAGAATTTAAAATTAAATAATTCAAAAGGAAATAACAAAAATTAACTTGTTTCGAAATAGGTTTGAAATACGTCTCAGGAGTGGAAACTCCTTACTCAGCTATCTCTTACCAATTTCACCTTTTAAGTCAAAATAAAAACACAAAACGAAAAATATTTTTGTAATTTTTGAAAAATTTTCAATTTTTTTGTATTTTTCGAAAAATTTTGGACTAAAAATAAAAACAACACACAAACTAAAAACAAGATACTGATCAACTAATTCCCTCCCCCAAACCTAAATGAGACATTGTCCCCAATGTCTTAAACAGTAGAAGAAGAGTTTAGAAGATAATACCTGGTTAGCTGAAAATCAAAAATTCACCGATTAAGATCAATGTATAATTTACGCTTCTTACCACGATCGTTGTCTATCCAGTCCAACTTGGAGAGAATGGGATCCAGTTTCGGTTCAAAGGCAAGGATTAGATCAATTAATTACTCGGCTTTGGTTGCAGTGAGGAAAATATCTTCTACTGATTTTGTGACGAACTCATGTCTTTTGGCTTCCGGAAGAAATGCAAACAGAAAATCGAAGAAATGCTCAACGTTAAGTAATCCAATGGGCTTCCGATGGATATTCAAGTGCCCCCATGATGCCACTGTGAATATTTCTTCAAATGTTCCGAGTCCCCCTGGTAAAGCAATAAATGCATCAGCAGTATTGACCATTTCAAGGAGATGTTCAGACATATTAGATACAATGCGCTCATCTCCATTTGTTTGTCCGATTAAGTGTTCGTCCGCCAAAGGTTTTGGGATGATTCCCAGAACATGTCCGCCACCGTCCTGAACGGCTTTTGAAATGCTTCCCATCAATCCAAGATTGCCTCTGCCATATACTAGATGCATATTTCGTTCAGCTATGACTCTCCCCAATTCCTTTGCAGCTTCAATGAATTCTGGTTTATTACCAGAATTTGATCCACAGAAGACACAAATTCGCTTCGCTCGCTGCTGTGATGTTTCTTCCATTTTCTCTCTCTTGTTTAGATGTTTATCTGGGTGTGTTGAAGAGAAGAATGAAGAGTTGAATTATAGGACCTGAAAAGGGTGAGTAAAAATAGCACTAGTACCTGCCAAAAGACAATTATTAGTTTAACAATAAAATAGATCGTGATAGTCAAAAAGGTCTGGATCTTGTCAGAGAAAATAAAAAAAAACAACAAAACAAATTACAATTATTAGGAAAAGACAAAGAGATATAATATTTACAATAATTACAACTTGATTAACGTCTATGCGTCAGGGACAAACTTCCCATCCAATTTTCTTATAAATTGGCAAACAAGGTCTTTTTGAGTCAGATTCCCAAGACTTAACTATTGTCTTTCTTTTTGAAATTGTGTATGTAATTTGCGAATGGCAATATGAACATGTGCACTGGGATGCGTCTCAAGAGTCGAAGAAAAATTATCTAAAGACTCCTTACTCAAGCCATCCCTAATGAATTTAATTTTGTCTTCGCGATTATCAGACACCATTCCTAAAGAACGACAACGAGTATTACAATTCCAACGTGTACATTTGAAACAAACACCCAGTTGCTTTGCTCTGCGTTTCTTTGCATAGGTGCTCTTCCAAATCCAGGTAAACACGAAATACAAGAATTAGAATACTCACCTGCTAATCGAATTCGTGCTTCGATTACCCAACAAATATCAGTAGGAATACCTTTGATCATCAGTAGTCTCATACGTTCCAAGCGAGCTTTGTAAACTTTCATCAGAGATTTTTGAGGGAGAGAAGGAAATTGCTTGTGAAGATTTGCGAGAGTTTCTTCCATCTTAATTTGCAAAAACTAAACACACAAATTAAATCACACAAAATAACAATATATACACAAATTGCATGGGTTGCCTCCCTGCGAGTGCTAAGTTTAATGTCGTCAGCTAGACATTACTTTTCGAACGTTAGGCTGGATCTGAAAGTGTGACACTTTCTTTTTGACGCTCCAACGGTTCTCCCCAATAATGCTTTACCCGTTGACTGTTAACTTTGAAGGTGTTGTTGGTATTGGGATCCAGTAATTCAACGGCTCCATGTGGTAAAACCTGAGTGATCACAAATGGACCTGACCACCTTGATTTTAACTTTCCAGGGAACAGCTTCAGCCTTGAGTTATACAACAACACCTGTTGTCTTGGTTCCAACTGTCTGTGCACTATTTTTCGGTCATGCCATCTCTTGGTCTTTTCTTTGTACAGTCTGGCATTCTCATAAGCCTGCAAGGGAAATTCCTCCAATTCATTGAGTTGGTGAAGTCTTTTCTCTCCTGCAGCTTCTGGATCAAAATTCAACTTCTTCAGTGCCCAGTACGCCTTGTGTTCAAGCTCAACTGGCAGATGGCATGCTTTCCCAAACACCAATCGATATGGAGACATACCAATGGGTGTCTTGTAAGCTGTACGGTAGGCCCATAATGCATCGTCCAGTTTTGTAGACCAGTCCCTCCTTGTTGATCCAACGGTTCTTTCCAAGATTCTTTTGATTTCTCTGTTTGAAACTTCAACCTGTCCATTTGACTGTGGATGGTAAGATATGGCAACCTTGTGAGTAACTCCGTATTTGGATAGAAGTGCATCAGAGTATTTGTTGCAGAAATTAGAGCCACCATCACTGATGATTGCACGAGGTGTACCGAACCGAGTGAAAATATTCTTTTTCAAGAATTTGATCACTACTTTTGAATCATTGGATGGCAGCGCAATTGTTTCGACCCATTTGGAGACATAGTCTACATCAACCAAGATGTACAGGTTTCCGAATGATGGAACAAAGGGTCCCATGAAATCAATACCCCACACATCGAATATCTCCACTTCCAGAATGTTTTGCAACGGTCCTTTGTTTTTCCTCGAAATATTCCCCATTCTCTGGCACTTGTCACATTGAAAAGCAAAAAGATAAGCATCTTTAAAAAGTGTGGGCCAGAACAAACCTGATTGAAGAACTTTTGCTGCAGTTTTGTTTCCGCTGAAGTGTCCGCCATATGGTGATGAATTACAGTGCTACAAAACACTGCTGACCTCCTCTTGTGGAACACATCTTCTCAATAATTGATCAGCACACCGTTTGAACAAGTACAGCTCGTCCCATATGTAGTGCTTGACTTCTTTGAAGAATTTCTTCCGTTGCTGAGTTGTCCATTCCAACGGCCATTCTCCTGTCACAATGTAGTTGACATAGTCAGCATACCAAGGTACTTCCTATTGTTTCATAGCAAACAACTGTTCGTCTGGAAAAGTTTCTTTGATTGACAGTTCTTTGTCAGCTGTTTCTCCATTCTCGAGCCTCGATAAGTGATCTGCTGACCGGCGTAAACACACACGTATAACGCAAGCGTACGTATCGTTCAAGTAGTATAAAAAGTATCGATCCCACGAGGACTTAAAACCTTTTTGTTATCAATTTATTGGGCCAAATAATTACCAGTATCTAACAAGTTGTTTGATTGATTTGGAATGGCAATGATTCTAAATTTAAAGACAAATAACTGAAATTGCTTAAAAGTGGATTTTAAAGAAATTCAATATTAAAAAACTATCCAGGGTTGTGATTTATTTCAATAATATTTAAAAGATGAAGTAGTTATTTTATAGTTGGGTAAATATCAATTTATTAACCTGGAACACTAACTTATGTAAAAGCCTCTTCCGATGGTCAACTACAAATACCCAGTATAACCCAATTGAACCATATTCCTATGTCAACCACATTACCTGGATTCATTAAGTCTAAGTTCCAATTATAGCTACCCCCGCCCTACAGGTATATTCCTATCCTGTAAGGAAATCTATTAAAGGGTTATCTATCCTCAAAGAAGATCGTGGGCTATTAAGTCTAAGGCTGAAACCTAAAATCCCTATGTCTAGTTCATTTTAGATTTACCATTTCAATCTTATTGGTGATCAGACAATAAGAAGCATAAGCTTAAGACTTAATAAGTAAACTTATTAATTATCCAAACTATAAAATAATCCCTTATAAACTATTGATATTAAAAGTTATCACAACCCCTAGATAACTAACATATAACTAGGACTAATAAAAACATAAAAATAAAAGACATAAAATAAAAATACTGAAAAGTAAAATAAAATAAAATGTTAAGGTAAAAGGAATTAATCCTACTACTACTTATTTAGATATCTCCCATTAAAATAATATAAAAACTTGTGATTAATATCAACCAGCCATAAAGGCGGAACCAAAATAACCAGCCATAAAGGCGGAACCAAAATAACCAGCCATAAAGGCGGAATATATGTTTTATTATCCACCGACCAATCTGGCGGTATCCTGATTAAGTCCAATTTAAATAGTAAATATATTATTTTAAGGGAGATTAATCTAAATAGTAATAGTAAAAGAAATTACCTTTCACCCGAACATAAGGAAATTACCTCATCACGGTAAATAGTAAAAACTGTAAAAAGTAAATAGTAATAGTAAAAACTGTAAAAAGTAAATAGTAATAGTAAAAACTGTAAAAGAAAGTAAAAAGTAAAATTAAATTACTATTATTACAAAAAGTAATTAAATTATTTACAAAACTTAAAAAAAAAGTAAAAACTAAAGACTTTTAGAGAGAGAAACTCTCTCTTTAGAAGAATTGAAGAGAGAGGATGGGATACAAATTCTGAAATCTGGTTCTGAATTTATAGGCGTCGATAGGGTCTGGGCGTCGCGCCGCGCGTCCAGCGTCGCGACGCGCGCTACAGTGACACGTGTCACTTGCTGGTTCGTTGACTCAGATCTGATCCGCTGACGTGGCACTGTTCATGACGTCATCGCTTACGTCATGCTGACGTGTCACTGTTCATGACGTCATCTGCTTACGTCATGGTGATGATGTGGCGACACGTGGCATGACACGTGGGGCGGCGGCCGTCGGACGAATGAGAGCTTGACACGTGGCGCGCTGTGATTGGTTGATAATGACGTGGCACGTTGACTCGGTTGACTTGCTGACGTGGCTGCTGATGTGGACGATGATGTGGCGACACGTGGCATGACACGTGAGGCGGTGGCCGTCCGAGCAATGAGATCTTGACACGTGGCACGGCGCACGTTAGCATCTCCGTTGTGATGGTGACACGTGGCATGCGCACGTTAGCAAAGTCAACTTTTCTCAGATTCTGATTTTGTGGACCCGGCGCATTTTAGCAACTTCGGCGCAGGCTTGGCGTCGCGGCGCGAAGGGTTCCAGCGTCGCGACGCGCAGAAGAAGGAATTTTTCCTGTTGACGCATTTTTGACCGGTTTTGTCCCAAATTGCCTCCAGTGCTGTCCAAACTTTATTTATCTGCAAATAACAACAAAACACATCAAAACGTTCATAAATCTCGAGAAACAATACAAAACATTAGGTCAAATGAGTGGGAAATAGTGATATAAATACCACTCATCACAACCCCCAAACCTAACATTTTGCTAGTCCTCGAGCAAAACAGAAAATAAAATAACATAATAAAATTTAACTACTAAGCCACTTTCGTAGGGATCACGATTGCATTTAGCGTATGCAACAAGCCTTTAAACCCCTAGGTGTCCCTAGTGGACGAGTGTAGTCTCGTGAGGGTTTACAGCAATGATACCCACAAACATTTTACAAAAGTAAATGTTAGTAAAAACTAATGCACACAAAAGCAAAAAGACAAGCAAAAAGAGAATAAAGAAAGTTAGTGACTAATCAGGTGAAAATTCTACTCCAAGTTACTAGTTGTTTTGTTTCATTCTAAATTACCGAATAAGTAAATTCTCCGATTATTTTTACCATTCTCCATACACACAGCTAACAAAATATTAATCAACTCATTTTTGCCCACAACAGTCATAAGTGCAGTTGATAAGAGAGTAATATTTTTGTCCTAAAGTTCTATCAGATTTCACACCTTTTTTGTAGCAATGAATAATTTTCTGATTTTTCTGATTTTTTCTTTGATTTTTTTCTCTATTTTTTTTATTATATACAATACCTTCCGTCTATGTAGCGAGCTTTGGGTCGGTGGCTCCCAAACCAGTTGGCTTTAGGGCACCAGGTGTTAAGACACCCCTACGAACTTAATTACTCAGACTTCAGATATATATATTTTTTTCAGCATCTTTGATCCATGTAACGAGCTTTGGGTCAGTGACTCCCAAACCAGTTGGTTTTAGGGCACTAGGTGTTAAAACACCCTTACAGACTTAATAACTCGGATCTCGGACGTTTTTTTTTTTTTTTTTTTTTTTTTTTTACTCCTTCTATTTAGAGATGCTTCCTCCAATTAAACTATAGCACGGAATATTACAAACTTTTCAATTTTAGCTCAGGACTGTATGTTCCATGTAAGTTCATAATACTTGTCAACTGAACATATGAAGATTCATTTTAGTGTCAGATTTATGGAGAATTCACAAATTAAATAATTTAAAAGGAAATAAACAACAATTAACTTGTTTCGAAATAAATGGTTTGAGATACGTATCAGGAGTGAGAACTCCTTACTCAGCTACCTCTTACCAATTTCACACACTTTTTAGTCAAAAAGAAATACGAAAATGCAAAATATTTTTGTAATTTTTGAAAATTTTTCAATTTTTTTTGTATTTTTCGAAAAATTTTGGACTAAAAATAAAAACAACATACAAACTAAAAACAAGGTACTAATCAACTAAATCCCTCCCCCAAACCTAAATGAGACATTGTCCCCAATGTCTTAAACAGTAAAAGGAGAGTTAGAAGGTTGTACCTGGTTAGCTGAAATCTACAGGAAATTAAAGGTTAAGATCCAGATTAATTCGACGCCTCTTACCACGATCGTCCTCAGACCAATTTATTTTTGATAGGATAGGGTCAACTTGTGGTTCATAGGCTATAAGTTGGTCTATTAGATCCGGAGCAAGTCTGGCAGTGAAGAGGAGTTCTTTCATAGGTTTTGATACGAACCCATTTCTCCGAGCATCATCAAGAAACACACAAAGAAAATCATAAAATCCATCAACATTGAGTAGTCCAATTGGTTTCTGGTGTATGTTCAGGTTCGCCCAAGATAGAACTATAAAAATTTCCTCCAATGTACCCAATCCACCTGGCAAAGCTAAAAGCATCAGCACGGTTAATCATTTCTACCAGGCGTTCAGACATACCTGATACGATTAGTTCCTCTCCGTTTGATGAGCCAATAAGATTTGCCAAGCCAAGGGTTTTGGGACGATTCCCAAAACGTGACTGCCTCCTTCTTGTACGGCCTTTGAAACGATCCCCATAAGTCCGAGATTTCCTCCGCCATATATTAGGTGCATATTTCTTGCAGCTAAAACTCGACCCAATTCCCGTGCTGCTTCTATGTATTGTGGTTTAGTACCGACAGTACTACCACAAAACACACAGATGTTTTCAACTCGTCTTCTTGAAGTTGCTTCCATTTTTTATGTATTTCTTTTTCAAATCAGGATGCCTTCAAAAGTGCAATGACGGGCTGAATTTATAGTACCTGAAAAAGGATGAGTAATAATAGCAGAAGTATCTTCCAGAGGACGTTTGTTAGCTAAACAACAAAAGAAATCGTGAAAGGTCAAAAAGTCTGGATCCTGTCTACGAAAATAAATATAATTACAACAGAAAAGCGAATCAAAGCAATAATTAAGGCAACGGAATTGTGTATGCAATACGCCACTCGTTTAGTATAAATTCATTAGAATGAGTCTCAAGATTTCATTCTTTATTCAGCCATTGCTAATGAATTTTTTTTTTTTCTCATCTTTGATTTCCAAACACAATTCCTTCTGTCTTAAAATGCTTCGTTTGTGCCTTTCCCTACAAAAATAACACACAAAATTAAAAAGTTCACAAAATATGAAAAAAATAAATTACAACAAATTGCATGGGTTGCCTCCCTGCTAGCGCTGAATTTTTCGTCTTCAGCCAGACGTGAATGAAATTCATCTGTTAAGGAGGTTTCAATGTCGTTTTGGATGTCCGATTAAAGACAATCCCGTGAGCGTTGCTTTTGAAGGGTCTCTTCCAACGGTAAAGTGGCAAAAAGAATTTTGTCTTTATCAGTGCTCGTGCCACCTTTTTACTCCTTGTTGTTCCAGTGGTTCCTGCAAAGAAAGAAAGAAAATCAGGAGGTCTCGTATGGTGCTTGACTTGGAATGGAAGTTTTATTCTGTCAAGCTTCTGGGTGATATCTTTGATTTGCACTCCCCAAAACAGCGATGTTTTTCCTGAATGCTCTGGATCTTTATTAAGGTCAGACATTTGCTCCTTCATTTGTTCTGCTTCTTGTTCCACCTTTTCTTCGCAGATGTATTTGAAAATTTCCATATTCAGCTCTTCATCTGTCATCTGTGAAATACATGCATCAAAATTGTTAACCTGAGGATGAAAAGAAATGTCATATTTTAGGTCTTCATCCTCTGATATGGGTGAAATGATTGGCTCAGGTAGATCTTCATCAAACATTTGTGCAATAGAATCTCCAAGATCTTCATTTTGAGGATACAGAATTCCATCCTCAATTTTTGATGCAGTTGGTACAAATATTTCAGCTTCATCCTCGTCAGAATCTGAATAATAGAAATCAAATCGAGACTTTGCCGGTTCGGGTTCCTGAACTGATACCTCTGGTTGTTGATACTGCTCAGCCTCCTCCTCTGTTGAAATGTCATTGTGAAATGATTGGTACTTGAAGGCTTCATCAGTGTCATCTGGAACTGGTTCTTGAAGTATATAGTTCTGGTTTTCTGTGTGAATTGTCTGATCTGATCTGTCATTTTGTATGGATTCTGTGTTACTCTGAACTTGTGCATCAAATTGAGCTGCTTGTTCCTTGAACATGTGAATCAATTGATCTTCCTCAAATGGTTCTGGTTGTTGATGAAGATCAAAGGTAGATGGTGGATAAGATGGAAAATGTGGCTCTGTGAAATGTGATGGCTCTTCATTGCATGATTGCCTCCAGAAATTCTCCCACTCTGATCGATATATACATTGATCGCTCGGGTGGTTACTATCACAAATTACACATCTTCCCATTTCGTTCTGATGAACAAATGTAGTATTGCTTGGTTCTGGCATCCAGTGATAATCATTGGGTTGTTCAACAGGCCTCAGAAAACCGGACTGTTGCTCCCAGATGTGGGGTGTATCTTCTTGTAAAGCACGTAATTTTTCAATCTCCCAGTAGTGTTCCATTTTTAAGTCACCTGAAATCAAAAGAAAGAAATAAAAATTACAGATAAAAATAAAGAAAATTAGATACAAGTAAATTAGATAGCTTCAAAATTAACAACTCAAGAAATATAAGTCCCCGGCAACGGCGCCAAAAACTTGACCGGCGTAAACACACACGTATAACGCAAGCGTACGTATCGTTCAAGTAGTATAAAAAGTATCGATCCCACGAGGACTTAAACCTTTTTTTGTTATCAATTTATTATGGGCCAAATAATTACCAGTATCTAACAATGTTGTTTGATTGATTGGAATGGCAATGATTCTAAATTAAAGACAAATAACTGAAATTGCTTAAAAGTGGATTTTAAAGAAATTCAATATTAAAAACTATCCAGGGTTGTGATTTATTTCAATAATATTTAAAAGATGAAGTAGTTATTTTATAGTTGGGTAAAATATCAATTTATTAACCTGGAACACTAACTTATGTAAAAGCCTCTTCCGATGGTCAACTACAAATACCCAGTATAACCCAATTGAACCATATTCCTATGTCAACCACATTACCTGGATTCATTAAGTCTAAGTTCCAATTATAGCTACCCCCGCCCTACAGGTATATTCCTATCCTGTAAGGAAATCTATTAAAGGGTTATCTATCCTCAAAGAAGATCGTGGGCTATTAAGTCTAAGGCTGAAACCTAAAATCCCTATGTCTAGTTCATTTTAGATTTACCATTTCAATCTTATTGGTGATCAGACAATAAGAAGCATTAAGCTTAAGACTTAATAAGTAAACTTATTAATTATCCAAACTATAAAATAATCCCTTATAAACTATTGATATTAAAAGTTATCACAACCCCTAGATAACTAACACATAACTAGGACTAATAAAAACATAAAAATAAAAGACATAAAATAAAAATACTGAAAAGTAAAATAAAAATAAAATGTTAAGGTAAAAGGAATTAATCCTACTACTACTTATTTAGATATCTCCCATTAAAATAATATAAAAACTTGTGATTAATATCAACCAGCCATAAAGGCGGAACCAAAATAACCAGCCATAAAGGCGGAACCAAAATAACCAGCCATAAAGGCGGAATATATGTTTTATTATCCACCGACCAATCTGGCGGTATCCTGATTAAGTCCAATTTAAATAGTAAATATATTATTTTAAGGGAGATTAATCTAATATAGTAATAGTAAAAGAAATTACCTTTCACCCGAACATAAGGAAATTACCTCATCACGGTAATAGTAAAAACTGTAAAAAGTAAATAGTAAATAGTTAAAAACTGTAAAAAGTAAATAGTAAATAGTAAAAACTGTAAAAGAAAGTAAAAAGTAAAATAAATTACTATTATTACAAAAAGTAATTAAAAATTTACAAAACTTAAAAAAAAAGTAAAAACTAAAGACTTTTAGAGAGAGAAACTCTCTCTTTAGAAGGAATTGAAGAGAGAGGATGGGATACAAATTTCTGAAATCTGGTTCTGAATTTATAGCGTCGATAGGGTCTGGGCGTCGCGCCGCGCGTCCAGCGTCGCGACGCGCGCTACAGTGACACGTGTCACTTGCTGGTTCGTTGACTCAGATCTGATCCGCTGACGTGGCACTGTTCATGACGTCATCGCTTACGTCATGCTGACGTGTCAATGTTCATGACGTCATTGCTTACGTCATGGTGATGATGTGGCGACACGTGGCATGACACGTGGGGCGGCGGCCGTCGGACGAATGAGAGCTTGACACGTGGCGCGCTGTGTGATTGGTTGATGATGACGTGGCACGTTGACTCGGTTGACTTGCTGACGTGGCTGCTGATGTGGACGATGATGTGGCGACACGTGGCATGACACGTGAGGCGGTGGCCGTCCGAGCAATGAGATCTTGACACGTGGCACGGCGCACGTTAGCATCTCCGTTGTGATGGTGACACGTGGCATGCGCACGTTAGCAAAGTCAACTTTTCTCAGATTCTGATTTTGTGGACCCGGCGCATTTTAGCAACTTCGGCGCAGGCTTGGCGTCGCGGCGCGAAGGGTTCCAGCGTCGCGACGCGCAGAAGAAGGAATTTTTCCTGTTGACGCATTTTTGACCGGTTTTGTCCCAAATTGCCTCCAGTGCTGTCCAAACTTTATTTATCTGCAAAATAACAACAAAACACATCAAAACGTTCATAAATCTCGAGAAACAATACAAAACATTAGGTCAAATGAGTGGGAAATAGTGATATAAATACCACTCATCATCTGCCACCTGATTCTCTGTTCCTTCCTGTCTCGAATCTCCACGTCAAATTCTTGCAGAAGAAGTCCCAACGGATCAATCTAGGTTTTGCATCTTTCTTTCTTTGCGATCAGGTATTTGATTGCTGATGAATCTGTGTTGAGACCACCACTTTAGGACCCAGCAGATAAGAACAAAATTTGTCGAAGCGAACACAACTGCGAGCAACTCCTTTTCAGTGGTTATATAGTTGAGTTGAGCTTCATTCAGGGTTCTGCTGGAGTAGTAAATGGTGTGGAAAATCTTTGATTTGCGTTGTCCCAAAACTGCACCACAGCAAAATCACTAGCATCACACATTACCTCAAATGGATGGGTCCAATCTGGTGCTACTATGATAGGAACAGAAATCAGCTTCTGTTTCAAGATCTCGAAGGCCTCCTGGCATTCTTTGGTGAAGTTGAAAGGCACATCCTTTTCCAGAAGATTGCAAAGAGGTTTTGCAATTTTGGAAAAGTCTTTGATAAATCTCATGTAAAAACCTGCATGTCCGAGAAAACTCCGAATGCCTTTGACTGATGTTGGTGGAGGTAGTTTTTCAATTGTCTCGATCTTTGCTTTATCTACCTCGATCCCCTTTTGTGAGATCCGTGTCCAAGAACAATGCCTTCCTGCACCATAAGTGGCATTTCTCCCAGTTGAGTATCAGGTTCGTATCTTCACACATTTGTAACACCTGTTCAAGATTTTGCAAACAATGGTCAAATGAATCTCCAAATATAGAAAAGTCATCCATGAAAACCTCCATACTCTGCTCCAACATATCTGAGAAGATAGCCATCATGCAACGTTGAAATGTGGCAGGGGCATTACATAGTCCAAATGGCATCCTACGGAAAGCAAAAGTACCATAGGGACAAGTAAATGTGGTTTTCTCCTGATCCTCTGCTGCAATGGCAATCTGATTGTATGCTGAATATCCATCCAGAAAACAATAGAACTCATGTCCCGCCAATCTGTCTAACATCTGGTCAATGAATGGCAGCGGAAAATGGTCCTTTCTCGTGGCTTTGTTCAGCTTTCGGTAGTCCATGCATACTCTCCATCCAGTCACCGTTCTTGTCGGAATCAACTCCTTCTTTTCATTAGTGACTACAATAATTCCTCCTTTCTTTGGCACACACTACATATGACTCACCCAACTGCTGTCTGAAATGGGGTAAATAATGCCAGCATCCAACCATTTGATGATTTCTTTCTTCACGACTTCCTTCATGATTGGATTGAGTCTCCGTTGATGCTCCACTGTGGGTTTATACTCATCGTTCATCAAGATTTTGTGCATGCAAAATGATGGACTAATGCCTCGAATGTCTGCTATAGTCCAGCCAATGGCTTTCTTGTGCTCTCGTAATACTCTCAGCAATTTTTCTTTCTGTCCCAATATTAGCGACGAGGAAATTATAACAGGTAATTCAGAAAAGTTTCCAAGAAATGCATACCTGAGGTGGCTAGGGAGTAACTTCAGCTCCAGCTGCGGTGGTTCTTCAATTGAGGGCTTGATTCTCTCAGTCTTTGGTAACTCCAAGCTTTCAATTGGTGGCGATACTTTGAAACGGAACGGTTTGTCAAAATAGTTGATACATTCCATAATTTCAGCATCAAGCTCGCTGTCAGACATGTTGGTGATGCAAGCTTCAAGTTTGTCCGTGGGAATCGTATCAGTATCTTGGATGATACTATCAAAAACATCAATTCTGAAACATTCTTCTTCCTTTTCATCACTCGGGAATTTCATGGCTTTGAACACATTAAAGGTAACTTCTTGGTCCTGAACTTTCATGGTCAGTTCTCCTTTTTGCACATCAATCACAGTTCTCCCTGTAGCCAAGAATGGTCTCCCAAGAATGATAGGAACATCTTTGTCTTCTTCCATGTCAAGGATAATGAAATCAGCTGGTAGAATGAGTTTGTCAACTTTCACCAACACATCTTCAACCACTCCTCTCGGAAATGCAAGTGTCCGATCGGGAAGTTGCTAAGAGACAGAGGTAGGCATTGCTTCTCCAATCTGCAGTTTCCTGTAAATAGAAAAATGCATCAAGTTAACACTAGCACCTAAATCACATAAAGCCTTACCGATGTAATGTTCTCCAATGGTGCACGGGACTGTGAAACTGGCAGGATCTTTCAACTTTTGGGGTAGTTTCCTCTGAATGATGGCGCTGCATTCTTCCGCCAATGCTACTGTCTCGTAATCTCCCAATCTCCGTTTCCGTGATAGAATATCTTTCATGAATTTGACATAACTGGGCATTTCCTCCAAGGCTTCTGCGAATGGAATGTTGATGTGCAGCTTTTTGAATACCTCCAGGAATCGAGCAAACTGCTTGTCCAGTTTGCTTTTCTGAAGACGCTGAGGAAAAGGTGGAGATGGAGTGATCTGTCTTTTTCCTTTGTTTCTTTTTCCTCCATCTGTTGTTCTGCTTCTTTTAGAACTTCTTCAACTGTTACCTTGATTCCAACATCTTTGTTGATTTCAGTACCGCTTTTCAAGGTGATGGCTTGACATTGCTCCTTCCCTCGGTTCCTTGGATTTGGTTCAGTGTTGCTGGGAAGATTTCCTGGCGGTCTGTAACTCTGAGCATTGGCCAGTTGTCCAATCTGATTTTCCAGTGCTTTGATAGAAGTTGATTGGTTCTGAATCATAACATCGTACTTTTTTAACTGAGCCAGCACTTCTGCCATTACTGGTTCATTTGCATGCTCCTGGCCTTTGTTTTGTTGTTGGAATATAGGTTGTGGATAGTTCTATTGCTGAAATCCTGGTGGTGGATTGTTCCTTTGCTCTGAATTATTGCTCCATGAAAAATTGGGATGATTCCTCCACCCTAGGTTGTAGGTGTTGGAATATGGATTGTTCCCCTGTCTGTTGAAATTGTTGACATAATTCACCGTCTCTTCAGGTTGGGTTGGTTCTGGTGCTCCTCCATATGGTGAACTTGTGGATGCAATGTTGCTTTGATTGTTGAGAGTCTCCATAAATTTGCATATCTGGTCTAGATTGGCACTGACTGCTGAATTGGCTCCAACTTCATAAATTCCTGCAATTCTTTGAATAAGACTCCTTTCTGTTGGCCACAAGGAATTGTTGTTGGCCATTTCTTCAATTAGGTCCCAGGCTTGATCTTCTCCTTTTGCCATCAAAGCTCCTCCAGCCGCAGCATCAACTGTGGTTCTCATCAGTCTAGAAAGTCCATTATAGAAAGTTTGGACTTGAAGCCATTTTGGAATCTCATGGTGAGGACATTTCCGGAGCAGATCTTTGTATCTTTCCCAAGCTTCGTACAGGGATTCTGAATCTTGCTGCACAAAGGATGTGATGTCATTTCTCAACTTTGCAGTTCTGGCTGGTGGAAAGTATTTTGCAAGGAATTTGGTGGCTAGAGTGTTCCAAGTTGTGATGGATCCAGCTGGTAGTGAATATAGCCAAGCTTTTGCTCTCTGTCTTTCAAGGAATATGGAAAAACTCTCAATCTCATAGCTTCTTCAGCTCCTCGGTTGTAATTGAAAGTGCCGCAAACTTCCAGGGAAGTTGCTGATGTGGGCATTAGGATCTTCAATTGCATTCCCTCCCAAACTGAACTGACTGCTGAATCATCTGAATGTAAGTTTTGATGTCACCTGCATTTGCTGGTAAGGGAGGAAGTACAATACAGGAAATGAGGCCATCTACCACCGGAATGGTTCTGTCTCGAATGGGAATTGGTGGTGCAACCTCCAAAGGTTCAGGTTCCATGTTGACGATTGCTTCTTGGCCTTCTCGCCTATCCCTTCTCAATTGTCTGATAGTTCTTTCAATCTCTAGGTCAAGCGGTCGGATTTCAAAGCTTCTGGTTCGTCTCATTAAATGTCTGAGAACCTGAAACACAAGAAAACGAAAATAATAAGTAAAAAGAAAAGAATTAGATACAAGTAACGAATCTAACCAGTAAACTAACATTAAGAGATAAATAAGTCCCCGGCAACGGCACCAAAAACTTGACCGGTGCAAACACACGCGTATAACGCAAGCGCACGTATCGTTCAAGTAGTATAAAAAGTATCGATCCCACGAGGACTTAAAACCTTTTTTTTATCAATTTATGGGGCCAAATTATTACCAGTATCTAACAGATTGTTTGATTTGATTGATTTGAAATAACGATGATTCTAAATTTAAAACAAGTAAATAAAATTGCGTGAAAATAGGTTGATTAAAATCCAAATTTATAAAAAACTATTCAGGGTTGTGATTTATTCCAATATTATTTTAAAAGATGAAGTGATTATCATATAGTTGGGTAAAATATTGATTTATTAACCTGGAACACTAAATCATGTAAAAGCCTCTTCCGATGGTCAATTACAAATACCTAGTATAATCCAATTGAACCATATGTCTATGTCAAGCAAATTACCTAGATTCATTAAGATTAAGTTCCAATTATGGATACCCCCGCCCGCAGGTATTTTTATCCTGTAAGGAAATCTATTAAATGGTTATCTATCCTCAAGGAAGATCGTGGGCTATTGAGTCTAAGGTCTTAAACTTAAAATCCCTATGTCTAGTTCATTTTAAATTTACCTAATCAATTTAATTAATGGCCAGTTAATTAAAGAGCATTAAGATCAAAACTCAATAAATAAATCTTTAAATTACCCCAACTATAATTTAACCCCTTATAAACCGGTTATATTGAAATTCATCACAACCCTAGATACTAATTTAGTTACAATACATAGCTAGGGCTAATGAAAACTTAAAAGACATAAAATAAAATGTTGAAAAGTAAATGCGAGAAAGTAAAAGCGGAAAGGTAAATGAAAATAAACTGCCAAGATAAAATGAATTACTTTTACTAATTATTAACTTAGATATCTCCCTTAGTACAACATAATCACTTGTTAGATTAAAACCAACCGACCATATAGGCGGTACCCTGATTAAGTCAAGTTAAGTCCGACCAGCCATAAAGGCGGTAAAATTTGTCCATAAACCTGCCATATAGGCGGTAAAGAAATAATCAGCCATAAAGGCGGAACCAAAATAACCAGCCATAAAGGCGGAACCAAAATTAAATTTCAAACCCACCAATCTGGCGGTATCCTTATTAAGTCAGGATTAATCCGGTTTATAATAATAGCCAACCGACCAATCTGGCGGTATCCTCGTTAAGTCCAATTTTAAAATAGTGAATATGTTGTGTCTAAGGGAGATTAATCTAAGAAAGTACAGTAAAAGAATTACCTTTCACCTCGGCAGAGGGAAGTTACCTCCTCATGGTTGAATAGTAAAACTGTAAAAAGTAAATAGTAAAAATAATTACTATTACTATTGAAATAGTAAAAGTACTATTATTACAGAAAAAAACTACTATTACTATTACAACACTGTAAATAAAAAAATTAGATAGAAAACTCCATATTTACATCAGAGGATTCAGAGGGAATGGTACATTGAAAACTGAAATTCTGAGCTGAATTTATAGGGGCGGGTAAGGGGTCAGCGTCGCGACGCTGGAACAGTTCTACTCGTCGCGACGCCAGCTACAGTGACACATGTCACGCGCTGATTCATCGGCTCGATTTCTTATCCGATGACGTGGCACTGTTCATCACGTCATTACTTATGTCATGTTGACGTCATGCTGACGTCATGAGGGCGAGTGTCGGTAGCATCAGATCGCGACACGTGGCAGCGCGTATTTTAGCAAGTCCGTTGTGATGGTGACACATGGCACGGCGCACGTTAGCATGATCGGCGCAAGTTAGCAAAGTTGACCAGTCAGATTTTGACTCGTGGCGAACGGTGCATGTTAGCAAATCCGGCGCAGGGTCAGCGTCGCGACGCGCAGTGCTTCAGCGTCGCGACGCGCAAGAGACAGAATTTTCCCAGTTGATGTATTTTTTGTCCGTTTTGTCCCCAAATTGCCCCAGTGCTTTCTAAACTTTATTTATCTGCAAAATAACTACACAACACATCAAAACGTTCATAAAACTCAAGAAACTATACAAAACATTAGGTCAAATGAGTGGGAAATAGTGATGGATTTACCACTCATCACTCTGCCAAACAATAGCCCCACCACCAAGGGTGAACACTGATCCAGATGTTGATTTCCTGGAATCGACATCTGTTTGAAAATTAGAATCTGTATATCCTCTTAGGATCATATCCTCTTCAGACTACACTAACATATAATCTCTCGTTCTCTTTAGATATTTGAGAATGTGTTTCACAGCCACCCAATGATCCAATCCCGGATTTGACTGAAACCTACTGACTACTCCCACTGCAAAATCGATGTCCGGTCTCGTGCATAACATGGCATACATGAGACTACCAACTACTGAGGCGTATGGGATATGTCTCATTTCCTCAACGCCTTGAGGTGTCTTAGGAGACTGCTCATTCAACAAATGAATTTCATACCGATAAGGCAGATTGCCTTTCTTAGAATTCTGCATCCCGAATCACACAAGAATCTTGTCGATGTAGGATGCCTGAGACATAGCTAACAGTCGCTTCTTGCAATCTCGAAGTATCTGGATCCCAAGAACATAACTTGCATTTCCCAAATCTTTCATTTGGAATTGCTCAGCTAGCCAGGTTTTTACGTCTGGTAATATTCTTATATCATTCCCAATGAGTAAGATGTCATCAACATATAAGACAAGAAAAACCACATTCCTATCAATGAGGCGCTTGTATACACAAGGCTCATCAACATTTTGCTCAAAATTATAAGACTTGAACGTCGTATAAAATCTTATATTCCAAGATCGAGATGTCTGCTTGAGTCCAAAAATTGACCTTTGCAGTTTGTAAACTTTTTGCTCTTGACCTTGGGCGGTGAACCCTTCTGGTTGTATCATATACTTTCATCAAGATTTCCATTCAAGAATGCAGTCTTGACGTCCATTTGCCAGATTTCATAGTCATAATATGCGGCTATGGATAGAAGAGTACTGATGGATTTTAGCATAGCTACTGGCGAGAAAGTTTCCTCATAGTCAACTCCCTCTCTTCTGGGTATAACCCTTGGCCACTAGTCTAGCTTTGAAGGTTTGTACCTTCCCATCTGATCCCCTTTTCCTCTTATAGATCCACTAGCAACCTATGGGTTTCACTCCATCAGGTTGGTCTTCAAGTTCCCAGACAGAGTTGGAGTACATCAACTCCATCTCCAGATTCATGGCTTTGAGCCATTCTTCTTTGTTAGGATCATCCATTGCACTACTGTAGGTAAATGGATCATCTACACCATCGCTGAAGGCGACAACTTGTGCCTCTCCAACCCCTAAGTAGCGATCAGGTTGTCGTACAACCCTCCCACTACGTCTGGGTGGTAGATCATTCTGACTTGGAAGTATCAGACTATCAGATGTCGTAGGTGCTATATATTTGTCAACTTTCGTTGACGATGGCGCACTGGTCGGACCAGTAAGTAACTCCTCGAGTAACATTTTACTACGTGGTTTGAACTCCCTCATATAGTCCGCCTCTAGAAACGTATCATTTGTCGATACAAATACGTTGTTATCATCGGGACTGTAGAAGAATCATCCCCTAGTCTTCTTCGGGTAGCCTACAAATAGGCACACCTGAGAACGTGGTTCCAACTTTGTAGTCTTATTCTTCAGCACATGTGCTAGACACCCCCATATGCGAAAATGTCATAAACTAGCTTTACGACCATTCCAAAACTCTAATGGAGTCTTAGGAACAGACTTAGATGGAACTACATTAAGGATATACATTACGGTTTGCAGTGCATATCCCCAGAATGAACTAGGTAGTGAGCTATAACTAAACATAGATCTCATCATGTCTAATAGGGTTTGATTTCTCATTTCTGCAACACCATTTTGTTGTGGTGTTCCAGGTGCTATGAGCTGGGATACTATCCCGTGCTCAACTAAGAATTCCTCGAAGTCTCTATCGAGGTATTCTCCTCCACAATCCTATCGTAGAGTTTTGATTGTCTTACCTAATTGGTTCTCAACCTCAGCACGATACTCTTTGAACTTTTCATAGGTATCTGATTTGTGATGCATTAGGTAGACATACCCATATCTTGAATAATCATCAATCAATGTGACGAAGTATTCATAATCACCTCGGGCTTTTACATTCATCGGTCCGCAAACGTCCGAATGTATCAGCTCTAAAAGTTGACTGGCTCTTATACCTTTTCCTGTAAAAGGTCTCTTGGTCATTTTTTCTTCTAAACAGGATTCACAAACTGGTAAAGTCTCGAGCTTTAACTGGTTTAAGGCTTCGTCCTTTATCAATCTATTTATTCGGTCAAGGTTGATGTGACCAAGTCTAAGATGCCATAGATATGTGTCATCGTGAGAAATCTTTTGCCATTTCATTTTTGGTTTTTCAACCTTAACATTTCAGTGTTGAGCAGTGACTTATGCGTTAACGGTCTTAACACATACAAGTTATTCTCTGAGTTTCCTGTGCATATAGTTAATCCATTTCTACCAATAATAACTGAATTGCTATTAAAAGAAATAGAATAAATATCATCCATAAGTTTAGAAACAGAAATCAGATTCCTGCAGAAACCAGGAATGAATAACACATCGTTCAAATTTAAATAACTATTATTAATAAAACTTAAACTAGAAACTTCCACTGCTCTTGCTGAAACGACATCCCCAGTAATGACTCTCATGGTGTAGTCACCTTCACCAAGGTCCCTCCATGAATCAAGTAGCTGTAAAGAAGAACAAACATGTGGGCTCACACTGGGATCACATATAACTGTAGTGGGGTTTCCGAGGGCAGCACATGAGGATAAGAAAGGGCTTATGGATGGGCAGGAATCAGCTATGGTTTCAGAGTTCATGATGGAGCTGCGTGGGTTGAAAATGGTGGAAGAGGAGGAGGAGCCACCGATAATTTTGCATTTTAATCCAAGGTTGAAAGGGGATTTCAGTGGCAAGCCTGTGATTGAGCAGAATACTTGTTATAGGATGCAGTGGGGGACAGCCTTGCGGTGCCAGGGCTCGCCGTCTGGGGTGGATGAAGAGACTGGTAAGTAGTGATTGTTGTTGAGGTTTAGTATCTTTTTAGAAGTTATATTTGATATTTTGATAGATGATTGATTTTGTTGGGGGTCTTTGGGTAACTGAGTGTTAAAATGGATCGATGTTAGCTGGCTGATTGCTTGATTAGTGATAAAAAGAATGAATATTGTTGCCCAGTGGTATAAGGTTCAGGATCTGACCTTCAGTCATGGTTCGAATCTAGAGAGTGCGTTTCTTATAAGAGTCTAGGACAGTCGGGGGATTTACTTGCTCCATTTAAGCCCGGAAGAGGTGGTTTGGTGGCGGAGTTTTTAACGATTTCAAAAAAAGAAAAAAAGAATGAATATGGTTAAGAGTTATAATAGATATTGTTGTTGATTGTGGCTTTCTGGTTGGGTGTATTTAGTATGTAGAACTTTTACCGCACATCAGTGACTTGCTTCTCTTTTATGTCATGTATGTACTTTACTTCCTCAAATTTCTGGATGTTAAAATATGGAGATGTTGGACCATACATGTATATTTAATATGAAATTGAAGTTTTAATTTATTTTTCTCGGTGAGGAGGAAACTCTTAATTATTGTTTCGTAGTTTTTTTTTTCCTTTTCAGATTTTGTTTCTGTATTCTATTGATGGATAACCACATTTGGTTGCAAATTTAACAGTGGTCTATTATTTTATGTTGAGATCAACCCTTCAAAGTTTGCATCGAAGGGCTTCTCTAAGATGTGGCATGCTCGTGTATCTTACTCATTTGTAACTTACACTTTCTATTATTTTAATTTATTTTTTTTTTATTTTACTCATATTCATTCATAAATTTTAATTTTAGAATCCTTGTTTTTAGTTTCTTGCTAGTTTTTCTTAATTTTACCTTTCATTCTACCTTTACAACCAAATTGGCTTATTATTTTAGACTTACTGTAGTTGATGGCAAGTTGAAGTGTGAGAAATGGATCAGTGATGATGAAAATCACCCAGAACGGACTAAAAATAAACGGTGGCTGCAGAAGCGGCTCAGACCTGAAACAAAAATGGTGACCTCCGGTTGGTTATCACCTTTCCCATTTGAGGAGGGCAGGCTTTTTGTTCTGACTCTTCTTGCGGGTTTGGAGGGGTATCATGTTAATGTTGACGGGAAGCATGTCACATCCTTTCCTTATCACCCTGTAAGTAGTACATCGCAATGCTTCATCTCTTGATCACTATTGATGGCTCATAAGTTTGTACGATAATGGTGATCAGGGATTTACTCTTGAGGATGCCACGAGCCTAGCTTTGGATGGGGACATTGATGTCCATAACATATTTGCTGCTTCTTTGCCTATAACTCATCCTAGTTCTGGTACTCAAACACATCTTGAGATGCAAAGCAGATGGCAGGCTCCACCTCTTCCTGTGAGGCCTGTGGAACTTTTTATTGGAATACTCTCTGCAGGAAACCATTTTACTGAGCGGATGGCTGTGAGGAAGTCTTGGATGCAGCATAAGCTTGTTCAATCTTCAAACGTGGTGGTTCGATTCTTTGTAGCACTGGTAATCAAAAAAACTTTTTCGCTTTTTCTAATCACACACTCTTTATTGGTTATTTGGTTAGCATGTAAACGCTAGGTAAGAGGTCCTTAAATACTACTCTATTTCTGAATGAACAGCATGCAATGATACAAGTGAATGTGGAGTTAAAGAAAGAAGCAGAATATTTCGGTGACGTTGTGCTTGTTCCTTACATGGATAACTATGACCTCGTTGTGTTGAAAACAGATGCCATCTGTGAATACGGGGTGAGTAGTTGAATTATTATTACTACAGTTTGAATGACGAGTGTTAATCCCGGAAATAACATTGGATGACTGTGTCCGTTTTACAGGCTCGCACACTGTCTGTTAAGCGTATAATGAAGTGCGATGACGACACATTTGTAAGATTAGATGCAGTTATTGATGAAGTGAAGAATGTACCTGACGGAAAAAGCTTGTACATTGGGAACATCAACTACTACCATAAGCCTATTCGCCATGGTAAATGGGCTGTGACATATGAGGTATGGATGGACATGCTGTTTTGCTAGTTTTTATCTCATCAACTAGCATCTTCAATTTGAAGCAAATATAATTTTGGATGATTTTGTGCTAATTTTACAGTACTACTTAAATATTCTCTCTCTCAATCTACCCGACTTGCAGTCAGTCAGATGTTAATATATTTTAACTGAATTTCTTTAAACAAATTCATGTTCAATACTTGGTTTCTGTGAAGAAGAATTATTTCAGTTGTCCAAATTCAATTACTCTACGAATATGTTATTTTATTAATTTTCGGCTTTCATTCCTGCAGAATTCAAGTGACTTTCAATTTTGTATGTTACTTTATTCTTTTGCAACCTCTTTTTTTTTTAAAATCTGTGAGGTAGTCAATTTGGATGTTTAGAGATTCCTCACTCTTTTTTTCCTTAATTGCTGGCGGTTTCAAGAGTGGCCAGGGGAAGATTATCCACCATATGCAAATGGCCCATGCTACATTTTGTCATCCGACATAGCACTCTCCATAGTTTCCGATTTTGAAATGTTAGTTCCTTTTTTATTGGCATGTGTCCGTGACAAAACAAGATCAATTGAGTTGTAATCTGACGTGAAGATTGGCATGCAATTGGACTGGTTTTGACTGCTGTGCTGCTGACTTCCGTTGGTGGTGCGTTCTTCCTCCAGTTCGAACATCTGTGTTATTGCTGTGTTGGTCAACAGGTTCGAACTTTGGCGTTGGTGTTGGGTTTGTTAAATTGTTCGAACGGTTGCGTTAGTGTACCGTTCTTATTTGTGTTCGAACGTGATCATTCCAGTGAGCCCTCGTTCGAGTCCCGTTCCTATTGGGTTCGAACAGTCCCATTCCAGAGAGCTCCCGTTTGAGTTTCGTTTCCATTTTGTTCGAACGGCCTTTGCAGTTTTCATCACGTTCGAAACGCGTTTGTTGTGCGTTCGAACGGTCTGCGCTTTTCCTGTTTTACTGATGCGCTTTTTCAACCTAATTGAGCCCTTTCTAAACCCTACCTATAAAAAGGTTTCTCAGCCCCCATTTTCTTTTTGAGGAAAACACATTAACCTAAAGCCTGAGCTTTTGTTTTCCCTCTCTTTTGAAGATCCCTCCTTAAGATTAAATCTTATTTCATGTGAGTGATCTTCTTGTTTCTTCACCCCTCACCATACACACATTACTACCTGTCAGATTCAATCCACAGAGACTTTAGAAGGTCTGAAGGAAGTTGCTTGGTGCATGCTCATGGAGTTCCTTGGGTGATTACAAGTTTGGGATTAGAATCAGCAAAGTTGTTGCTATAGGTCTTTTCACCATCTCTGTAAGTTTTTCTCATATAGTGGATTTGGGTGGTAGCCTATACCCGGAGTGGTTTTTTACTCTAACGAGTTTTCCACTTCGTAAACAAATCTCCTTGTCATCTTTTACTCTCACTGTTCCTTTCTCTTGAGTTTTCAGATTTGTTTATTAAGTAATTTATTGCTATTGTGGTTGATTGTTCTTCCATTGTTTGTTCTCTATTCGAAACGTGTTTTGAATAGGGTAGTAAATTTTTATTTACGCTTGTTACACCTATTCCCCCCCATAGGTGTGTTGGGTCAGAACCTTGGTATTTTCAATTGGTATCAGAGCCTGACTTCGATCCTTGACCCCTTCCTAATGGAAAGAAGTCAACCTTTAAACTGTCCCCCATTCTTTGATGGGACTGAATATTCCCATTGGAAAGTTCGTATGAAGGGATTTCTAAAGTCCCTAGATGAGAGAGTTTGGATGTCGGTGGAGTATGGGTGGAAACCACCTGTTGTTACTGTAGAAGGAGTTACCTCTCCTAAGGACAAACTCTCTTGGTCCAAGGATGAGTTTGAGGAGTGCAATAGAAATAGTAAAGCTATCAATGCTATACATGGCGCTATTTGCACGTCTGAATTTAGAAGGGTTTCTATGTGTGAAATTGCTAAGGATGCTTGGGACATTTTGGAGACTGTTCATGAAGGTACTTCGTCCGTCAGAAACAATAGATTACAAGATCTAGCCACTAGGTTTGAAATGGCTAGGATGAAAGAGGATGAAACCTTTGATGAATTTTATGCTGAAATAAATGACGTCGTCAACTCTAGTTTTAACTTAGGAGAAATTATTCCCACCAGTCGTATTGTTAGAAAAATCCTTAGATCTCTCCCAGAAAAATTTCTTCCTAAGATCACTGCTATAGAGGAGAGCAAAGACGTGGATAAGCTGAAACTAGATGATCTTGTAGGTAATCTTCAGATCTATGAGAGCAAACTTCCTGGTTTTAGAAAGACCAAAAATATAGCCATGAAATCTGTGAAAGTTGAAAAACGTGAAGAATCTGATGATGACAAAGCTTCGTCCCTTTCAGATGCTGACATGGTCATGTTTGTGAAAAGGTTTAAGAAATTCTTGAACCCTAAGAAAAATGACAATTATCCTGATAAGCGATGGACTGAGAAACCTAGAGACAATACCAATCGGTATAGGACAGGTAGGAAAGATAATAGAGAAGAGAAGGATAAGAAATCTCAATCCATTAGGTGTCATGAGTGTCAAGGTTTTGGTCACATTCGTGCTGAATGTCCCACTTTCCTGAAATCGAAAGGAAAGAAAGCCATGGCTGTGTCTCTATCTGATGATGAAGAAAGAGATGAGGAATATTCTGATGACTCAGAATCAGAAAGAAATTTCTCTCACATGGCTTTTACCTGTAGTGTGGATGGCGTAGAAGAAGAAGGAGCCGTCAACGAAAAGTTGGAGAGATCTGAGTGTTTTGAACCTAGTGACTCTGAAGGTGAGGATGATATTCAGACCGCTTTTACCGAATTGTTCAATGAGAGTTTGAGCATCAAACAGTCTAATGCTGAAATAACCAAACAACTCAGAGAGACTGAACTCGAAAGAAATGAGGCTCAAATCAAACTCGAAAAGAATCAGATTATTGTTGCTGATCTCAAGGAAAGAAACAAGGGACTGGAAGCTAGGATCAAGATGTTGGAAAGTGAACTAGAACAAACTCAGTCTAAATTGTCTGCCTTTTCGTGTGGCTCCCAAAAGATTGATCATATGATAGGGCTAGGTGTGTCCTCTGGTGATAAGAGAGGTCTAGGTTATGCTAAGACTGATGGCAATAGTGCTTCCTCCTCCAAAACTGTTTTTGTTCCTGCTAAAAACTTGAGTACTAAACCTGTTAGAGAAGTTTTCCCTAGAGTATCAGGTGATCATTCCGTCACCATTAACAACTCTACTGATGATCAGCCAAAAGTCGCTAGTGCTCTTCCTAGGTTTGTTCCCACATGTCACTATTGTGGCAAAATTGGTCACACCCGACCCAAGTGTTTCAAGCTCAGAAAGAACAACACTAGACCTAGGAAGACCTCTCACCAAAAAGACTCTAGCTCATTAGCTCAACAGTTCTTTGAACTTGCTCGTCAGACCAAAGTTATTAGTGAAAAATTAGCTTTGTTGACCAAGAACTCAGGATCCAATAAAGATCACAGACAGGCTTGGGTTAGAAAGGAAGAGGTTTCGTTGCTCAAATAGCCCTCAAGGCTAGGGACAATCAAATGTGGTACTTCGATAGCGGATGCTCCAGACACATGTGTGGAGATAAAGCTATGTTTGTTTCTCTTGAAGAGAACATGACTGGGATTGTGACTTTTGGTGATGGAGGAAAAGCTCCGATTATGGGAAAAGGAAGAATAGCCTTGCCTGGTTTTCCCATCCTTGATGGCGTCCTGTATGTGGAAGGATTGACAGCAATTTTATTGAGTGTCAGTCATTTCTGTGACACTGGGCTTGATGTTCGCTTTGAGAAGAGAACGTGTTCGGTGTTTAATGCTCAAGGTGAGTGTATCATTAAGGGTCTTAGAACCACCAACAATTGTTACGGTATATTCGTTGGACAGTCCCACGTGTAATGCTGTTCATTTAGATGAGATTGATTTGTGGCATCAACGGTTGGGACACATAAATTACCATGATCTTTCGAAAGTCTCGAAAAGAAACCTCATTGTTGGCCTTCCTAAATTAGGAAAGAACCGTAATCTTGTGTGTGGTCCCTGTCAGTTAGGAAAACAGACTAGAGCTAGTCATACTCGTGTTCCTCACATTCTTACCAAAAGGCCTTTAGAACTTCTTCATATGGATCTTATGGGTCCTTCCAAGTCAGAAAGTCTAGGGGGTAAAAAATATATTCTGGTTGTTGTGGATGACTTTTCTAGATACACTTGGGTTGATCTCCTTCGTGAAAAATCTGAAGCTGCTGAAGTCATCCAAGTCTTATGCAGGAGGCTGATGAATGAGAAGGATCTAAACATCTCGAGGATTCGCACTGACCATGGTCGTGAATTCCAAAATTCTAGTCTCGGATCGTTTTGTTCCGACAAGGGTATAAAACAAGAGTTCTCGGCTCCCATCACTCCTCAGCAGAATGGTATTGTAGAGAGGAAAAACAGAGTTATCCAGGAAATGGCTCGCGTCATGATTCACAGCAAAGGAGTTGCTTTGCACTTTTGGGGAGAAGCTGTTTTCACTGCCTGCCACATTATTAATCGTGTGTTTCTGAGGCCTGGAACTGAGAAGACCCCTTATGAAATATGGAAAGGGAAGAAACCTACTGTCAAATACTTCAGGGTTTTTGGTAGCTCTTGCTACATTCTGAGAGATAGAGAAAATCTCGCAAAATTTGATGCCAAAAGTGATGAAGGCATATTCTTAGGGTACTCTCAGAATAGTAGGGCCTATAGAGTGTTCAATAAACGTACTCTTACGGTTATGGAAACCATCAATGTGACTGTTAATGATGGTGATCGTAGTCCTGATAATGAGAGAGAGTTAGTCCCTGTCATTGATAGTTATGAAGAACCTGATGGTGTAGGACCCTCTGACAGCACGACCAAGACTGATCATTCTGAAAGATGTGATTCCCCTGAGAATGACAAATCTCGTGAATTGGTACCATCGTCTCGTGTTAAGCTACATCATCCTAAAGAAAATGTGCTAGGAGATGTCGCTGAGGGGTTGCGGCTTCGTGGAAGATTGATAAATCAATTATCATTTACTTGTTATGTGTCTCAGATTGAGCCTAAAAAGGTTGAAGAGGCTCTTTTGGATGAAAACTGGGTGCATGCCATGCATGAAGAGTTAAATCAATTCACTCGTAATGAGGTCTGGAAACTTGTCCCTAGACCCAAGACTACTAATGTTATTGGAACCAAATGGATTTTCAAGAATAAAACTGATGAACATGGTACCATAACTAGAAACAAGGCTCGTCTTGTGGCTCAAGGATATACTCAGGTTGAAGGGATAGATTATGATGAGACTTTTGCACCTGTGGCGAGGTTAGAGTCAATTCGCATTCTTCTTGCTGTTGCTTGTAGTATGAAATTCAAACTCTATCAAATGGATGTCAAAAGTGCTTTTCTGAATGGATTCCTACAAGAAGAAGTCTATGTAGAACAACCCAAAGGGTTTGTGAACACTGATTATCCCTTCCGTCTATAGGTTAAAAAAGGCTCTATATGGTCTCAAACAAGCTCCTAGAGCTTGGTATGATCGTCTTACTGGCTATCTTCTTGATCATGGTTACTCTCGAGGGGGAGTTGACCGGACTATGTTCATTCGGAAGGTTGACGGTATAATCACCATTGCCCAAGTCTATGTCGACGACATCGTTTTTGGTTCTCCTTGTGATTCTCTTGCACATGAGTTTGCAAATGACATGACTCAAGAGTTTGAAATGAGCATGATGGGGGAGCTCAATTATTTTCTTGGTCTCCAAGTTAAACAACTTGGAACTGAGACGTACGTCTCTCAATCCAAGTATGCAAGGAACCTCGTCAAACGTTTCGGATTGGAAAGTAAGAAACATACTAGAACTCCCATGAGTACTAGCCTGAAGCTTACTAGTGATTTATGTGGGAAGAGTGTAGATCATACGTTGTACCGTAGTATGATAGGCAGTCTGTTGTACTTAACTGCTAGCAGACCTGACATTGCTTTTAGTGTGGGAGTTTGTGCTCGATTTCAGGCAAATCCTAAGGAATCTCATTTAAGTGCTGTTAAACGTATCATTCGATATGTTCACGGCACTGTTGACTATGGGTTAATGTATACCGAAAACTCTAATACTATTCTAGCAGGTTACTCTGATGCTGATTGGGCTGGTTGCGCGGAAGATAGGAAGAGTACTACTGGTGGATGCTTCTATGTGGGTACTAATCTTGTTGCTTGGATGAGCAAGAAGCAGAATGCCATTTCCTTATCCACGGCCGAGGCCGAATACATGGCAGCTGGGAGCTGTTGCACTCAATTGCTATGGATGAAACAAATGCTACATGACTATGGGATCTCCCAATCGACCATGACAGTCTTTTGTGACAATTCTAGTGCGATAAACATATCTAAAAATCCCGTTCAACATTCTCGAACCAAACACATTGACATCCGTCATCATTTCATTCGCGAATTGGTTGAGTCTAAGATCGTGTCTCTTGAGTATCTCTCCACTGAACTTCAACTTGCTGACCTGTTCACTAAACCTCTTGACAACACTCGGTTTGAGTTTCTTCGGTCAGCCATAGGGATGTGTGTCTTCCCGTAGCTTGTTGTCCTTTCTTGTGTCAGTATGAGTAAGTTCTTTTCTTTTTCTTCTTTTCTTTTCTTTTGTTCTCTGGTTGTTGTTTTATCTTTCTTAATTTCTTTTCTCTAAATGTGATGCAAATGAGGCGTCTATGGCATGGTTAGCATATACATGTGATCCCGGTGTGTAGAAATATGATTGTGCATGCATGATATGATTCATTTTTCTTGATGCTCTATATACATGAGTTTGTCTGATAAAAACCTTTGGTATATCTTGTGCTTGCACTTTCACATACACGTTTTTAATTTGTCAAGGCTTGGTCGCATGTATGAGTTTTTGGAATGGCAATCTAATCTCTTTCATGCTTTGTTTGCTTAATAGTGTGACCTTTGACTAGATGACCTTGCTATCCCCTTTTTGCAAAAGTAAAAAGAAATAAATTTACAAAGAAAAATGAGACTCAAGTGCAAAAGAGCCAAAATGGCCAAATTCAAAAGATAAGGGCAAAAACCCTTCACTCGAAAGAGTTTTTAAATATGAGCTCATGATATTTATGGGGTAAATATTATAGCATGCAACCAATGTTGCTTATTTTCAGGTCCTAGTGGAGTTGGGTTTGAACACATATTTTGTGGACTTGGTGTGTTTAGAAATGGATTTCTTTGGCTGTGTCCAGCTCATAAAATAAGATCTTAAGCCTTGATTCGTTGTGCACTTTATTTCTCACGCAAGTGCTTTATATGCCTTAGTGTTTGAATCATATTCATAAGTGTTGTGTTTAGCAAATTGTAAAATGATGCATGTTGCTTCATGTCTTGATTATTTTTCTCTTTTCTGGGTATCATTGTATCTGCTATTCTGCTGTGCACTGTCTTCATTTCGTTAGTGTTTCGTTCTTATTTTCGTTCGCACTATTTTCGTTGGTGTCTCGTTCGCACTTCGTTCGAACGCCGTGTCGGTATTTAAATACCATCGTGCGGTTTCTGTTCGCACGATTCGTTCCTCTTCTCTTCCTCTTCTGGTTTTTACTCTTCCTCGCTATTCTCCTCCATTTTTGGTCAGATCCAGCCTCTCATTTTCTGATTCACGGCCTCGTATTCATCTTCAAGGTAATCTTTCCTTCTATCTGCACTGATCTTGCCTGTTTGTCAGATCTCATTTCTAGGGTTTCGCACTTTCCATTTTTTTAGCCTTATCTCTTGATTTAAGGCGGATGGTATATTGTGTTTGTGTCTTATGTTGTTTATTGGTGTCTATTGTGGCGTATTGCATCTTCTAGTGGTGTTTTGTGGCTCGGTTTTACGCCATCGCGTTCGAACGCCCATGAATTTGCGTTCGAACGTTCATTGAATCTTTCTCAGTTTTGTGAAGTCTGTTTTGGGTTGTCTCTCATTTCTGTGGTTCTTGTGTTTCTCTAGTTGCCTAAGAAGAGTGTTGCTTCGAAGAAACGTCCCCGAGACTCTCTTCCTCGCGATAGTTTTTGCAGTCCCGCTGCAGCTAAACTGTTCGATGATCAATTCTCTCAGCGCAGTCTGTTTTTGGAACGCAATGTCCTGGTTGATGAACTGCAAGATTCCGGCATTGTTCCTCTTCTGATTACTCGTGGATGGGGTCCTCTCTTATCCGGCTTCGTTGGGCCGTCACCTCGTCTTGTCCAGGAGTTCTACTCCAACTTGGAGGTTGTGTCTGCAACTTCGTTCTCTGTGTACATTCGGGGTCATTATTTGGATATCGATCCCTCAGTTTTATCCCGGATTCTTGCTATTCCTGAGGTCCCCTACCCTCAGTACCCCTGGTCCCCTACAGATGGACCTTCTGATCAGCTTGTCCTGGACGTTGCCACTGGCCAGCATCGTCCGTTTGTCGGAGGGACAATTGTCGTTGCTACATTGCTGCCGGCCTATCGCCTACTTAACCGCATTGTGTGCCATAATCTGTGGCCCAAATCTCATGTCAACACTCATCCCTTTGCACGGATTGCATTCCTATATGCCATTGAGCAGGGTCTTTCCATTGACATCCTAAGTGTCATTGTGCGGGAGATGATTCGTATTCGCTCTGCTTCTTATGCTTCTCACACCCTTCCATATGGGTGTCTTATTCGCCGGATCATCTCGGCTTTAGTTCCGGACTTTGTGCATGATCCTCCTCTTCCTCTCCTCAAGCCAATTGGTCGACAGACTGTCTCTGCAGGCGCTGCTCATCTTCGTGCTCCTGCTCCAGCGGCTGCTCCTGCTCCTGCTCCTGCTCCTGCACCGTCTTCCTCGGCTGCTGCCTCCTCCTCTTCCGCTGGTCCTCCAGATTTTTACCAGCGCATCCTGGACTCTCATGCCACTATTCTTGCTGAGCTTCGCCTGGTCTCAGGTCACGTATCCGAGGTCCGCTCTTCAGTTCGCCGCCTTGAGGATCGGTTTGACCGTCACCTGTCATCCTCTCGTGCTGGTTCAGATTCCGATGACGAGGAGTCCTCTGCTAGTTCTGAGTCTGACTAGCAGTAGCTGCTTTATTTTGTTTTTCTGGGTTTCCTTGAGATAGGAGGAGTATGTTTATTTGTTTTGTTTTGGGATCATATTTGTTATTAAACCTTATGATGTACTCTCTCCTCTTTTGTTTAATGATGGGATGTTTTGCAAACATTTGACGAACTTTAATGAAAATATTCTGTTTTGAATGTTTCTCCTTCAGTATATCACTGGTGCATGTTTGTGTGGGGGAGTCAGTTTTACATATATATATTTGTTGTTTCCCCTGGAGTATGCATGCTTTGTCATTTCGTGACAAAAAGGGGGAGTAAATTGGGTGTTTTGCCTTGTTACAGGACAGTTCAGATTAAGGGGGAGAAAAATTCTTTACCTGTTTTATGTTTTTCTTGATTATCCCAATGCTTTTCACGGTATATTATTGGTTGTGGATGTTTCAGATAACAGGTATGTTGCTGTGGAGTTATTGCTTTCAAGACTACTTGGTTAGGTATTAGATCGAGTCCATTTGTAATAAGTCTCTGTTTTGATGGTGGACAGTTGACTTTTTCCTTTTTCGGTCTGTTATCGTAGTGCTTGTTTTAGGTTGTGTTTTGTCACGGAATGCCAAAGGGGGAGATTGTTAGTTCCTTTTTTATTGGCATGTGTCCGTGACAAAACAAGATCAATTGAGTTGTAATCTGACGTGAAGATTGACATGCAATTGGACTGGTTTTGACTGCTGTGCTGCTGACTTCCGTTGGTGGTGCGTTCTTCCTCCAGTTCGAACATCTGCGTTATTGCTGCGTTGGTCAACAGGTTCGAACTTTGGCGTTGGTGTTGGGTTTGTTAAACTGTTCGAACGGTTGCGTTAGTGTACCGTTCTTATTTGTGTTCGAACGTGATCATTCCAGTGAGCCCTCGTTCGAGTCCCGTTCCTATTGGGTTCGAACAGTCCCATTCCAGAGAGCTCCCGTTTGAGTTTCGTTTCCATTTTGTTCGAATGGCCTTTGCAGTTTTCATCGCGTTCGAAACGCGTTTGTTGTGCGTTCGAACGGTCTGCGCTTTTCCTGTTTTACTGATGCGCTTTTTCAACCTAATTGAGCCCTTTCTAAACCCTACCTATAAAAAGGTTTCTCAGCCCCCATTTTCTTTTTGAGGAAAACACATTAACCTAAAGCCTGAGCTTTTGTTTTCCCTCTCTTTTGAAGATCCCTCCTTAAGATTAAATCTTATTTCATGTGAGTGATCTTCTTGTTTCTTCACCCCTCACCATACACACATTACTACCTGTCAGATTCAATCCACAGAGACTTTAGAAGGTCTGAAGGAAGTTGCTTGGTGCATGCTCATGGAGTTCCTTGGGTGATTACAAGTTTGGGATTAGAATCAGCAAAGTTGTTGCTATAGGTCTTTTCACCATCTCTGTAAGTTTTTCTCATATAGTGGATTTGGGTGGTAGCCTATACCCGGAGTGGTTTTTTACTCTAACGAGTTTTCCACTTCGTAAACAAATCTCCTTGTCATCTTTTACTCTCACTGTTCCTTTCTCTTGAGTTTTCAGATTTGTTTATTAAGTAATTTATTGCTATTGTGGTTGATTGTTCTTCCATTGTTTGTTCTCTATTCGAAACGTGTTTTGAATAGGGTAGTAAATTTTTATTTACGCTTGTTACACCTATTCCCCCCCCCCCCCCCCATAGGTGTATTGGGTCAGAACCTTGGTATTTTCATGAAAGCCAAAAATTAAGAGTAAGTAATGAGTATATTTATGTAAACCTGGCCATTGTTCCTGTTCGGAACCGAAACCGAACGGTTCCATCCGGCTCCGGTTCCAAAATCGGAACCGAACCTAACCCCCAAACGATTCGGTTACGGTTCCACAAAATTTGGAACCGTAACCTTAAAGTTCGGTTTTATTTTTTCCCTTAAAAAATAGAGAACCAAACCGTGGCCACCTGGTTGCTTTGCTTGATCTTTGGTTAAAGTTAATTTTGAATTTGTGCAGTTGTTCAAGATGGAAGATGTGAGTATGGGAGTGTGGGTGGAGCAGTTCAATGATACAAAACCTGTAGAGTACATAAACAACCTGATGTTTTGCCAGTTTGGGTTCATATAAGGTTATTATACGGCTCATTATCAGTCTCCGAGGCAAATGATCTGCATGTGGAACAAATTGCACACACTCGGAAAGGCTCAATGCTGCGACATGAGATGAAAAATGGTTGCGGTGTTCGGTTACAAGCTCGAGAATGAAGAACCAGATGAAAAATTTTTGCGTGGAGTCGCAGCCATTACTCAATTTATGTATATTCTCTGTCAGTTCTATCTAGGCTCCCCCTTCAGTCACACTTTCCACATTCATCTTTTCTTTTCTTCTTGCTCTATTTATTCAATTTTTTTTTTGGGTTAAACATTTTCATACAAATCATACTTTTGTAATTTACGCTAATAATGATAACTGCAGTAGAAGAAAATGGGATGCTATTTACATCCACAACTCTAGCATAGCTTCTTTGTTATGTTTTAATTATGAGTCTCCGATGGACGTGGTTTTGTGGTGTAAGACTCAAAAACTCACTTTGAAGTTCTGAGTTCGAATTCAGGGAGTGTATTTCTTGTAAGAGTCTGGGATAGTCGGGGGTTTTACTTGTTCCGTTCAAGCTCGGAAGGGGTTGTTTGGTGGTGGGGTTTCCAACGAGTTCAAATTTTTTTTTTTAATAATTGATGGAATTTGAGTAACAACAAAGTAGATTTGTTTTTTTTTTTTGGCTCAACTTTTTGATATTTTTGTGTGTCATTGTTGTGGAAAAGTTAATCCAATTTGCTGCTTAATTTTTGAGCTCTTAGAGACAATGCGTCTCGGCGAAAGAATTATGCAGTAAATAAAATTGGATGAATTTTACTAAAATGGGGACACATAAATATCAAAAATTTGAGCAATAATATCTTGAAAGGCTTACAAAGTTGCAGTAAATAGATAAGAGTTAAAATAAGATGATGAAGCCGCTGCTGAAAATTCTGTTGAAGATTTTACTGTGAATGTGGAGTTAAAGAAAGAAGCAGGCCCCCAAGGGGTGTGGCTTGGTGGTGAAGGGTCTAGAACATCACTTTGAGGTTCTGGGTTCGAATCCAGGGGGTGAAACTTCTTGTAAGAGCCTGGGGGAGGGTTTTACCTGCGCCGCGGCCCAGAATGGGTGATTTGGTGGCGGGGTTTCCAACGATTTCAAAAAAAAAAAAAAAAAAAAAAAAGCAGAATATTTCGGTGACGTTGTGCTTGTTCCTTACATGGATAACTATGACCTCGTTGTGTTGAAAACAGTTGCCATCTGTGAATATGGGGTGAGTAGTTGAATTATTATTACTACAGTTTGAATGACGAGTGTTAATCCCGGAAATGACATTGGATGACTGTGTCCGTTTTACAGGCTCGCACACTGTCTGTTAAGCGTATAATGAAGTGCGATGACGACACATTTGTAAGATTAGATGCAGTTATTGATGAAGTGAAGAATGTACCTGACGGAAAAAGCTTGTACATTGGGAACATCAACTACTACCATAAGCCCCTTCGCCATGGTAAATGGGCTGTGACATATGAGGTATGGATGGACATGCTGATTTGCTAGTTTTTTATCTCATCAACCAGCATCTTCAATTTGAAGCAATATAATTTTGGATGATTTCGTGCTAATTTTGCGATACTGCTGGCATATTCTCTCTCTCAATCTACCCGACTTGCAGTCAGATGTCAATATATTTTAACTGAATTTCTTTAAACGAATTCATGTGCAATACTTGGTTTCTGTGAAGAAGAATTTTTTCAGTTGTGCAAACTCAATTACTCTACGAATTTGTTATTTTATTAATTTTCGGCTTTCATTCCTGTAGAATTCAAGTGACTTTCAATTTCGTATGTTACTTTGTTCTTTTGCTACATTTTTTTTTTTTATCTGTGAGGTAGTCAAAATGATATTCCAACACACAAATCTACTTCACTTTTCCCAGAACGACAGAAAATCATGCGTTTTGGTTAATTTTTTAAATCACGTTTTGTGGGCAAACGTGTTGCCAAACACCCCAACTCAAATTTTCTATTTTTAAGAAACAAAATGAAATAAATTCACTTTATTTGGCTGCCAGTGTTGCTGATATACGAGTACTGGCTCTGGCTTTATTCTTCGATGGATCAAAATGAAGATTGTATTGAGAAGATTTTCTACTTTGGGGCAGCTTTTTGGGTTTCTTGGGGGAGAAAGAAGGCGAGAAAGTGAGTGACGTCAGCCATGAACTAGCATAAGTGCAATTGCTCGTTGCCATTTTGTTTCTGTTTACAAGAAGGCGAGAAAGAAGGCAAGAAAGTGAGATTTACCAACTCTCAGAAGCCCAAACCAGTTCGCCGGATTCCAAGCTCCACGATCAGTTCGTCAATCCTCAGCTCTTTTTTCAATTTTTTTTTCACTCTTCTAGATTATGATTTTGGTAAACCCACTTTCAATTATTGATAAAAGTCATCAATAATTTCATTTGAAAGAAAGAAAAATCATAAACCCAAAATTTTTTGTTATTTTCGTTGATATAACAAAAAAAAAAATTGATTTTCCAAAATGGGTATCTGATATTTTGTTATTTTCGTTGATATATTTGGATAGCTATTTGTTGGTACATAATTCTTGAAATACTGGTAAGATCATGTCCTTTAAAGTCTGGTTAGTGTTCTTAGTGGGTCAGTTTATTAATTATTTTTCGACAATTTTTCACTTGTTGTTAATTGTTCTTGATAATGCTGATTGACAAATAGTGAATGGGGGCTTGTGTGATATCTATTTCTGTAGTAATAGGATTATTTTCTTGTTCCTTATTAAACCAAAGGTCACTTGGCCTTCTGGGTATTACTTATTTTTGCAAAATGTTTAAGGTTTTATTGCCAAATTGGCATTCGCGAGCATCCTTTTAGAAATTTTGCTTGATTAGAATTGGTCATTGTTTGAAACCATTGCTGATTTTCTCGGATTAGTGGTGCTGTTGTAATTGTAATTCATTACCTTGGTTGAATTTTGTTTTTTTATTTTATTTTTTTAGTCCACTGCCATCCAGTCCACTACCAATCATTCATAATTTGGGAGTGACAGAGAATGTCAAATTTAGAATTGGGGTTAGTATAAATTGTTTATTTTATTTTATTTATATATATAGCGTATTTTACTGTATTAGCAAATGTAGTTACCTTTCATTTTATTTTGCATGCAGATTGAACATGTACCTGCCACTGCATCATATGTTCCTGATTCATTTGGAGGATTTCAGCAATTACTGCAGTCTATAAATGATAATTCATTTGGATGATTTCAAAAATTACTTTTCCAATGTCTTGAAGTTGTCCAGATAATGCTAGTTTTGATATAGAATTTTAATGTAATTAACATTCTCTTAAATCAAATCACCCGACTTGATATGTTATGTTCAAAGTGTACTCAAAGTATGGTCAATAAAAACTTCTACAATCAACTAACATATTATACATTGACAGAAATATCTGTGATGCTTGAAGCATTATACATTGTTGGGATAACATATTATAAAAATGATACATAATAATAGGAAAATAATTATTTATGCAGCATATTTTTGAACGGGACTATTGTCTCGGTTTTGTAGTTCATCCCTCAACTTCCGAATTTCAGCTAGTAAAATATCATGATTAGTGTCGTTGGCTTTTCGATCTTCCGCCCATTGATCGTCGTCATTCCAGTCAAAGGCCTGACAATCATTGCATTTCCAAAATTTTCGATTTGGATTCCGTGATGTAGTAGAAGTCAATAACTTTTGGTATCCGTTGGGGCATTTGCGACAACGTCGCCGTTCCACTGAATGTGCACTTGTGCTATATGACATTATGATTACAATTTAACTGCAAAATACATCATAACAAATATATTATAAACAAAACAATCTTCAAGTAAAGAAGTAACAAAATCTGGATAAACAGAACAATCACATTCAAATTTGTTAAGTAAATAATAATACAAAAACTGGATAAATAGTACTGTTATGAATGGAAGCAAAATTGAAAGAAAGTTGACAAAAAAAAAGGGACCGAAGAACTGGCGCCACGACGCCAGTTATTCATACAAATTCCAGTGAGATTGGCGCCATGGCGCCATTGGCAAGTCAACAATGAAGGCGCCATGTCGCCTTCCTTCAGCCTTTTATGTGGTGCCTTCCTTCAGCAGATCTAAGAATCAAACAAGCTCCCAGCAAACCCAACAATATAAAATTTGGGTGGTGTTACCCCCTCAAAACTTCAAAATTGTCGAAAAATAATTAATAAACTGACCCACTAAGAACACTAACCAGACTTTAAAGGACATGATCTTACCAGTATTTCAAGAATTATGTACCAACAAACAGCTATCCAAATATATCAACGAAAACAACAAAATATCAGATACCCATTTTGGAAAATCAAATTTTTTTTTTGTTATATCAACGAAAATAACAAAAAATCTGGGGTTTATGATTTTTCTTTCTTTCAAATGAAATTATTGATGACTTTTATCAATAATTGAAAGTGGGTTTACCAAAAAAGTTTGTTTCTTAAAAATAGAAAATTTGAGTTGGGGTGTTTGGCAACAGTTTGCCCACAAAACGTGATTTAAAAAATTCACCAAAACGCACGGTTTTCTGTCGTTCTGGAAAAAGTGAAGTAGATTTGTGTGTTGGAATATCATTTCTCTTTGAGATTCCTCACTCTTTTTTTCCTTAATTGCTGGTGGTTTCAGGAATGGCCAGAGGAAGATTATCCACCCTATGCAAATGGCCCAGGCTACATTTTGTCATCCGACATTGCACTATCCATAGTATCCGATTTTGAAAGCCAAAAATTAAGAGTAAGTAATGAGTACATTTGTGTAGACCCGGCCACGGCCACGGTTCGGAACCGAAACCGAAACCGAACCGAATGGAACTGTAAGATTACGGTTCCATCTGGTTCTGGTTCCAAAACCGGAACAGAACCGAACCCCCAAACGGTTTGGTTACGGTTCCACATTTTTTTATTTTTTCCTTGGGAACTGAACCGTGGCCATCTCTACATTTGTGTGCAGATGAAGGTCATGGTGGTTGCTTTGCTTGATCTTTGGTTAAAGTTAATTTTGAATTTGTGCAGTTGTTCAAGATGGAAGATGTGAGCATGGGAGTGTGGGTGGAGCAGTTCAACGATACGAAACCCGTAGAGTACATAAACAACCTGATGTTTTGCCAGTTTGGGTGCATAGAAGGTTATTATACGGCTCATTATCAGTCTCCAAGGCAAATGATCTGCATGTGGAACAAATTGCAAATGCTCGGAAAGGCTCGATGCTGCGACATGAGATGACAAATGGTTGCGGTGCTCGGTTACAAGCTCGAGCATGAAGAACCAGATGAACAAATTTTGCGTGCAGTCGCAGCCATTACTCATTTATGTATATTCTCGGTCAGTTCTCTCTAGGCTCTGTTGTAAATTCTTCAATAAAAAGAAAGGGTATTTATGTCCTTTGCTCTTGTATAGGGGTGGTTACTAACCTTGAAGGGTTACAACCCCACCCCAAGGGGTGCCCCTTTGGCACCCCTCCATGCCTTATAAAAGAAGGCTCTACCCTCCAAATTTGGTGGTGGAAAAAAAAAAACAAGAGATAAATCCTGCATTTCAGACACTTGGTTTTCCTTTGGTTTTGAGAAGAGATCCACCACCTTCCTTGTTCAATTACTTGTCAAGGGGTGCACCTTGGACAAGTAGCATCCAAGTTATCCTGGGAGAACGTTGGCCAATTGGATCCGTAGAGCACCTGTGACGGGGCCAATAAGTTCTTAAGGACATAGAACTTCTCGACTTGGACAATCTCAGTAACTTCTAGTTTCTTATTTTTGTCTTTATATTGTTTGGGTTTAGGGTTTTGCATATAGATTTTGCTGTGAATTGATCTGTTGTGTTTGCATGTTAAATTATTGTTTGATTACACTAAATTTTACCAACAATCTTAAGAACTTATCGAATCGTGTTATTAAATAGTAATTTGCATGTTAGGGTTTTAATATTTTCTGGAAAAATACGAACTGTGCATGAAAAACCCGTAGGGCGTTCGAACGCCCAACGCACGCGAAGGCTAAAAATTTGAATTCTCGTTAGAACGTTCGAACGCGTCTTTAAACGCAACTCGAACGAAAGCCTTCTGTCTTAGAACGTTCGAACGCGTACTAAACGCAACTCGAACGCAAACTCTCTGGAATCATTCCGTTCGAACGTGTTCACGAACGCTATACGAACGTGAACTCTCTGGAATCATTCCGTTCGAACGCGTTATCAAACGCTACTCGAACGTGAACTCTCTGGAAACACATCGTTCGAACGCGTTATCAAACGCAACACGAACACGCACACACTGGACAGTCTCGTTCGAACGTAGATACGAACGCAACACTAACGAAATAGTCCTGTAATTCTTATAAACTGCAAACTTAAATAATATTAACTTGGTAAGTCATATACTGTTAACACATTAATCTTGGTAGTATAGATTTAAGTTATTATTAGGTTGTTCAATTATCACAAGCATACACATAGTGATAAAGTTGAAATTGTTTGATTGTTGCATAATTGGTTGAGAATTTAAAGTGTAATAATACACAAGTAATTCCATCCAATCTTGATTGAATTATATATATCTACATTTATCGTATATCACTTTGAACAAGATCATTCGTTGATCGTTGTGCAATTTGTCTTCCGTAGACTAATTGACCCTGTTGATTTTCCAGTTACATATGGCTAGCGGAAATATCACGGTACCGGTCTCTCATGGAGAAAAACCGGAGAAATTTGGTGGGGCAAATTTCAAACAATGGCAGAGCAAGATGCTGTTCTACCTGACAACTCTCCAGTTGGAAAAATTCCTCAAAGATCCTCCGGGTCCTGTGGAGGGTGAATCCGAATTGGCCAAGGAAGAGCGAGAACAGACTTGGATGTCTGGAGACTTCTTATGTAAGAACTACCTTTTGGGTGGTCTTGACAATACCCTGTACAATGTGTACCAAGGCATGACTTCTGCGAAGATTCTCTGGGAATCTCTCGAGAAGAAGTATAAAACTGAAGATGCCGGACAAAAGAAATTTGTCGTGGGTAGGTTCCTGGACTACAAAATGGTAGATTCAAGGACGGTGATGTCTCAGTTGGGTGAACTGCAATTAATCATTCATGAAATACTGGATGAGGGAATGAAACTGTATGAGACGTTTCAAATTGCCGCCATAATTGAAAAGTTGCCTCCATCATGGAAGGACTTCAGGAGCTATCTGAAACACAAAAAGAAGCAGATGAGCCTTGAAGACCTCAGTGTTCGATTGAGAATCGAGGAGGACAACAGGATGTCCGAGAAGGCCAGCTACAAGACTCTGGAGTCTAAGGCCAACATCATTGAAGGTGTAAAGGGTAGCAAAAAGAGAAAGAACAGTGGAGCTGACTCTGGGAACAAGAAGTTCAAGGGGAAATGCTACAACTGTGGAAAGAGCGGTCATATGTCAAAGGACTGCAGAAACAAGAAGTCTCAGGACAAGGGCAAGAAAAAGAAAAATGAGGCCCATGTCACTGAAGGCGAGCAGCTGACTGATGATATCTCAGAGATGGAACTATCAGCAGTGGTAACTGAAGCCAACATAGTTGGGAATCCGAGAGAATGGTGGGTAGACACTGGGGCTACTCGTCATATCTGTGCAGACAGCAAGATGTTTTCCATGTACCAGAAGGTCGATGGCGGCGATCATCTAACAATGGGAAACTCGTCTACCTCTCAGGTGGTTGGACAAGGCACAGTGGTTCTGAAGATGACATCCGGAAAGGAGCTAACATTGAAAAATATACTGCACGTTCCAGATATTCGGAAGAACTTGGTCTCGGGCTCTCTTCTTAGTAAGGCTGGTTTTAAGCTTGTTTTTGTTTCTGATAAGTTTGTAATGACAAAGAATGATATGTATGTAGGAAAAGGTTACCTGACTGAGGGCCTTTTTAAGCTAAATGTAATGACTGTTAACCGTGCTATTAATAAAGCTAGTTCGTCTGCTTATATTATTGTGTCACAAAATGTATGGCATGGGAGGTTAGTACATGTTAATTATGATACTATGCGTAAATTAATTAACATGGACCTTATACCTAAATTTGCTATTGATGGCCAACATAAGTGTGAAGCATGTGTTGAAGCAAAAATGCATCGAACATCATTTCATTCTATAGAACGTAGTTCTGAACCGCTGGAACTTGTACATACCGATGTATGTGACATGAATGTTGTGCAAACAAGAGGCGGTAAAAAGTACTTTGTCACTTTTATCGATGACAACACAAGATTCTGTTATGTGTACTTGCTGAAAAGCAAAGCTGAAGCAATTGAGAGCTTCGTACACTATAAGAACGAAGTTGAAAACCAACTTGGCAAGAATATCAAAAGAATCAGGAGTGATAGAGGCGGTGAATACGTTTCACCATTCGGTGAATATTGTTCTGTGCACGGAATTATTCACGAAACCACTGCTCCTTATTCTCCTCAACAGAACGAAATTGCGGAACGCAAAAACCGAACGTTGAAGGAAATGATGAACGCCATGTTGACAAGTTCGGGACTACCCCAGAACTTGTGGGGGGAAGCTCTGCTTTCCGCGAACTACGTTCTTAACAAACTTCCTCACAGAAGGTTGGACAAGACACCATATGAGTTGTGGAAAGGTTTCGTACCTTCCTACAAATACCTCAAAGTGTGGGGGTGTCTTGCCAAAGTAATGGTTCCTAAACATAAGAAGGTTAAAATAGGACCAAAAACTGTTGACTGTATATTCATTGGATATGCTCGCAACAGTAGTGCGTATCGATTCTTGGTACACAAGTCGGAGATTCCTGACATCAATCCGGAAATGATAATTGAGTCAAGGAATGCGACATTTTTTGAAGAGACGTTTCCTTGTAAGGAAAGACAGCGCACAGTGTCTCTCAAAAGAACGACCGACGCTGTCAAGGACAGTGATCAGGTTGACCTAGAATCAGATAAACGTGTTAATACTGAGATAATCGAGCCTAGACGTAGCAAAAGAGCTAGAACGTCTAAGTCGTTTGGTCCCGATTTTCTGACATACCTGTTAGAAAATGAGCCTCAAAGCTATAAAGAAGCTATGTCTTCTCCTGAGGCACCTCTTTGGAAAGAGGCGATAAATAGTGAGATTGATTCAATCCTACAGAACTATACTTGGGAGTTGGTTGATCTTCCACCAGGTTGTAAGCCATTGGGATACAAATGGATATTCAAAAGGAAGATGAAAACGGATGGATCAATAGATAAGTACAAGGCAAGACTTGTCATAAAAGGTTATAGACAAAAGGAAGGCCTTGATTACTTTGACACCTATTCACCAGTGACTCGTATCACATCGATAAGAATGCTCATAGCCATAGCAGCTATATTTGGTCTTAAAATACATCAAATGGATGTAAAGACGGCATTCTTGAATGGTGAATTGGATGAAGAAATTTACATGGAACAACCAGAAGGGTTTTGTGTTCCTGGACAAGAACAGAAGGTGTGCAAACTTGTAAAATCCTTGTATGGATTAAAACAAGCACCGAAACAATGGCATGAGAAATTTGACAAAGAAATGTTGTCAAATGGGTTCAAAACCAATGAGTGTGATAAGTGTGTGTACACTAAATCAACTCAAAAGGGATATGTCATTGTGTGTCTCTATGTAGACGATATGCTGATAATTGGTAGTAATCATGAAATGATTCAGTCTACCAAAAACGTGTTATCCAGCAGATTTGATATGAAAGATATGGGGATAGCTGATGTAATCCTAGGGATTAAGATTTCTAGGACATCAGACGGATATATATTATCACAGACTCATTATGTTGAGAAGATACTCGATAAATATATCAAAGGGGATCTAAATGTAGCTAGAACCCCTGTAGACCTAACTCTTCATTTATCAAAGAATACTGGTTCAAGCATATCGCAACTAGAGTATTCGAGAATCATCGGAAGTCTGATGTATCTCACGAATTGCATACGACCTGATATCGCTCAAGCTGTGAATCGGCTTAGCAGATATACGAGCAATCCAGGACACAACCACTGGAAAGCCATAGTAAGAGTTTTGAGGTATCTGCGTGAAACTTCAAAATATGGGCTACATTACGAGAGATATCCTGCTGTACTAGAGGGTTACAGCGATGCGAACTGGATATCTGATACGGTGGATTCCAAATCCACGAGTGGATTTGTTTTCACACTTGGTAATGCAGCCGTGTCATGGAAATCCTCGAGGCAAACGTGTATTGCCCGGTCTACTATGGAATCAGAATTCATAGCGTTAGACAAAACAGCGGAAGAAGCAGAATGGCTTAGAAACTTCCTGGAGGATATTCCTAGTTGGCCCAAACCGGTGCCAGCGATTAGCATACATTGTGATAGCCAATCGGCAATTGGGAGAGCCCAAAATACAATGTATAATGGTAAGTCTCGACACATACGTCGGAGATATAATACCATACGTCAACTGCTCTCAAGTGGCATAATAACGATCGATTATGTCAGGTCAAAGAAAAACCTAGCGGATCCACTAACTAAAGGTTTACCTCGAGAGCAAGTTGAGAAGTCATCGAGGGGAATGGGCTTGAAGCCTATAATCTAAGAATTGTCACTGTGGAAACCCAACCTAGTTGACTGGAGATCCCAAGATCTAGGTTCAAAAGGGACAACATAAACTTTGTGCAATTCAAAACAAGCACTGAAGAGTTTCGTACTTTTCCCATTCCGTGGATGACGCTGAGTGCTGTCTGTCATTAGTGAGGATAAGCTTTGGCTTTTAATGATCACTATATTAGGAGATGAGTCCTAATGGGGGTAAAGACAGATTACCTCTTCATAGTAGATCACCTATTTCAAGTAAGAAGTGAGGCCGCTTCCATGGGAACTTTTAAAGGCGGGTTACCCTAGAGTGCTTGATGAATCCAGGACTGTTGTTCAGGGCCAAAATGAACACAACCGTAGAACGGGAAAATGGTTGAATTAAAGCTGTGTGTTGGCAATTGTCTTGGTTTACACTAACGGCAGAACAGTTCAAGACTATGGGTCACTGGTTTGCCTAGTAAATCCGATTGTCATTCACTAGGAAAGGTTCAAGGCGAAAGCTACCTATTTCGATGCAGTTTTAGCTCACGGTATCTCTCTCACGTGTCTGAATGGATAATTGAAGAATTGTGGGGGATTGTTGTAAATTCTTCAATAAAAAGAAAGGGTATTTATGTCCTTTGCTCTTGTATAGGGGTGGTTACTAACCTTGAAGGGTTACAACCCCACCCCAAGGGGTGCCCCTTTGGCACCCCTCCATGCCTTATAAAAGAAGGCTCTACCCTCCAAATTTGGTGGTGGAAAAAAAAAAAAAACAAGAGATAAATCCTGCATTTCAGACACTTGGTTTTCCTTTGGTTTTGAGAAGAGATCCACCACCTTCCTTGTTCAATTACTTGTCAAGGGGTGCACCTTGGACAAGTAGCATCCAAGTTATCCTGGGAGAACGTTGGCCAATTGGATCCGTAGAGCACCTGTGACGGGGCCAATAAGTTCTTAAGGACAGAGAACTTCTCGACTTGGACAATCTCAGTAACTTCTAGTTTCTTATTTTTGTCTTTATATTGTTTGGGTTTAGGGTTTTGCATATAGATTTTGCTGTGAATTGATCTGTTGTGTTTGCATGTTAAATTACTGTTTGATTACACTAAATTTTACCAACAGGCTCTACCTTCAGTTCTTGCTCTACTTATTCAATTTTTTTTATTTTTTTTGGTTAAACATTTTCATACAAATCATACTTTTTGTAATTTACACTAATAATGATAGCTGCAGTAGAAGAAAATGGGATGTCATTTACATCCAAAACTATAGCGTAGCTTCTTCGTTATGTTTTAATGAATAAAAGAAAACAGAAAGTCAAGATCTAATTAGTCTCAATCATTTTGTTGGGTGTTGGTTACATAATCATTAGCAGCTCAAGTACCTCTAGCTTTGATGAAGGCTTTTATCTACAGTTGGTAACTGTGCTAACTTTCAAGATTATTTTTTTTTTGGGCTCAACTTTTTGATATTTTTGTGTGTCACTGTTCTGGAAAAGTTAATCCAATCTGCTGCTTAATTTTTGAGCTCTTAGAGACGATGCATCTCGGCGAAACATGCAGCAACAATCAAGTTACAGAAGCGCGGAGATATATTGTCTTTAAAAGGTCGAGAATTATGCAGTAAATTGGATGAATTTTACTAAAATGGGGACACATAAATATCAAAAAATTGAGCAATAATATCTTGAAAGGCTTACAAAGTTACTGTAAATAGATAAGAGTTAAAATAAGATGATGAAGCCGCTGCTGACGATCTTGTTGATGATTTTACTGACGATTAAGAGTTAGTAATGTTTTAGTTAATTGATTATTACTGATGTCGAGTCTTTATTTATTTATTTATTTTTTCCAAGTTAATTGAGAGTTTATTTGGAGCATGTTGTGAGGGAAGGGAAAGAAATTAGGGGTGTTCACGGGTCGGGTCGGGTTTTTCAGAATTTTTTTTGACCCGCTCGGGTCTGGTTGAGGAGGTGACCCTATGAACACCCCTAAAAGAAATAATGGTGAGAAATAGGCAGATGAAGTTTTATAATAATAATAGTCCTGGTCACATTGTGTTTGAACATCCTGCAACATTTGAAACAATGGCTTTGGAGCAGGAGAAGAAGCAGGAGATTATTGAAGATCTTGTTACTTTCAGCAAAAGTAAGGAATTTTATGAATTCTAAAAAGGAGAGATATTGTGAATCATGATTTCAGCTATCTTTATGAAGGTTGTGCATAGCGCGAATTCCGAAAACCCGAAAACAAACTCTTTGTGAAAAAAAGAAGATAAGACTGTATATATCGAAATATTTCTTAAACTTTGATTAATAGGAGAACCTTATGCACGAAATACTATCTCCGAATTCAGCTACCTTTAGAACAAAGATAACATTTCTAACCTCAATATGTTACCAAAATGCATGAGACAGATCATACTCATGATCATGAAATGCATAATACATCGATTGAACATCTAAAAGCCACGTTCATCAGTTACAATATTGGCTAATAGATTATTGTACATTAATGGGATAAGCTACCTGTCAATGGATTCCCCCATCCTTTAGTCGTAGGTTTCTTTGAATGTAGACTTACTCTCGGCGTTATCTAGCTCCCTGCATAACCTTCAACAGGTTGATCAACTTCTATTGCACAGATACCGACACGGATACCGATACGGGATACGGGAAATGTCATTTTCTGAAAAATTAAGATACGAACACGTTAGAGAAACGTTAAATAAAATCAAATATATATATATAATTAGCTATTTGAAATAAATTTATAATATACATATATGAATATAAAAATAAAATAATTGATTTAAAGAAATATATAAAAAAAAAATTGAAAATCAAAATCAAAATAATTTTTCAATTTTTTTGAAAATTAATTAACTGGAAACGTTAGGACGCATTTCCCCAAGTGTCTTTCATTCAAGTATTGGTGTCCGAAACGTTTCAAAAGGTAAAATAAGGTGTCTGTGCTTTCTAGTCTGGACTTATTCGGCTTTGCTGACTCTGTGTTTGATTCAGACAACTCGGTAATTAATGTGGTTTCTGGCGGCCCTTTTACTCCGTCTTAGACCTGGCCGGAGCTCATCTACTGACCTCGATTTAGTTTCCCTCTGAGTACGACCTGGGAGTTTCTTAACCTTTTAAAGCTCATCACTGTCTTCACTGATACTCAAGGACTCATCTTCTTCCTCCTCGTCTCCTTCCGAGCTGCTGGACAGCTTTCTCTGTTTATGTTTCCTCTTATATTCCTCATCATATACGACTTCTCCAACAATATCGTCATCACCAATGTCAAAAGCTGCCTCATTACCTGAAACAGCTTCAACGAAGTCTTTTACTGAATATCGTTGAGGCCTCTGTCTTCTCCAATTACTACACATGTTTATGTAAATTTATTTTCAAGTTTATAAGGCAACAAAAACCACACAGAAACTTATCTTACCTTCTGTCCAATGATTCAGTTTTACGATCTTCATCAAATTCATCATAACGAGTGAATTAGGAGACAACATATCGAAAGTGACAATCTCAAAGTAGCATGACTTGGTGGTATAGGGTTCAATATCTAACCTTAAGGTCCCGAGTTCGAATCCAGGGAGGTGTTTCTTATAAGAGCTTGAGATAGTCGGAGGTTTTATCAACTCCGCTTAAGTCCGAATTGGGTGATTTGACGGCTAGATTTCAAACGTTTCCAAAAAAAAAAATGTATTGAAAGTGACATGTTCATGGGAATGCATAGAATCACTCCATGTCCCATTCATGGAAGCTTCAGATCTGGAACCAACTTCTCTTATTTGATTAGGCTAAGGTGATGGTGGTTTCCGAATTCCGCCTGATATAAGAGTAGAGAATGAGAAAATCAAATCAATCAACAGAGTACTGTACAATACAATGATTAAGGTTGGCAAATGGATCAAAATTTGAAAATTACATCTCTAAATTCAAGTGTTATTCGTTATTTTTTTAAAGATATTGGAAAACTTAATTTAATTAACTTAAAATTAATTCGAATTTAAATAAAAATTAAAATATAATTGGATTTTTCAAAATCCAACCCATTTAACGACCCTAACAATGATACATTTTTCCCTTCTAAAATGCTATATATATAGAAAATAAACCCAAAAAAAAGCGTTCAGTGCTCTGACCAAAAGTATAAGTGACAGCTTTTCTGTAACGAAGGAAGCGTCCGGGATCAAACCCATGGACAATCAGGAAGTTATCAAGGAGTAGAGCTTGTATGTGCTGCTTTTTCAGCAATTTCTCTTTCCTCTGAGAACTTATAAACATCAAATGACACTAGCATTATTTACTGAAGCCAAAGAACTGAGAGTCTGAGACGACATATGATTGAGAAACGCCACAAAATGCACGGAAAAGATGAGGCAACACTCTTTTCCACTAGTTAAAAACACTATTCTGTAAAATAAGATTTTGGGAAAAGGAAGTTTTATTACATACCTTCTGTTCCTTCTCAATGTCAAGAAGCATGTCATTCTTTAACTCCTTCCCCAGCAAGCCTTGGTTACCAAAATGCATGAGACAGATCATACTCATGATCATGAAATACATAATACAGCGCTTGAACATCTAAAAGCCACATTCATCAGTTACAATATTGGTTAATAGATTATTGTACATTAATTGGATAAGCTACCTGTCAATGGATTCCCCCATTAGTCGTTGGTTTCTTTGAATGTAGACTTACTCTCGTTATCTAGCTACCTGCATAACCTTCAACAGGTTGATCAACTTCTATTGCACGGATACCGACACAAATACAGATACAGGAAATGTCATTTTCTGAAAAATTAGGATACGAACACGTTAGAGAAACGTTAAATAAAATCAAATAAGTGTGTGTATATATACATATATATATATATATATATATATATATATATATATATATATATAAAATTAGCTATTTGAAATAAATTTATAATATACATGTATGAATATAAAAATAAAATAATTGATTTAAAGAATAAAAAAAAATCAAAATCAAAATCAAAACCATTTTTCTATTTCTTAAAAATTAATTAACTGGAAACGTTAAGGACACATTTCCTCAAGTGTCTTTCTTTCAAGTATTGGTGTCCGAAACGTTTCGGACACGGACACGGAAGGTAAACTAAGGTGTCTGTGCTTTCTAGTCTGGACTTATTCGGCTTTGCCGACTCTATATCTGATTCAGACAACTCATACTCCGGTAATTAATGTGGTTTCTGGCGGCCCTTTTACTCCGTCTTAGACCTGGCTGGAGCTCATCTACTGACCTCAATTTAGTTTCCCTCCGAGTACGGCCTGGCAGTTTCTTAACCTTTTGAGGCTCATCACTGTCTTCACTGATACTCAAGGACTCTTCTTCTTCCTCCCCGTCTCCTTCCGAGCTGCTGGACAACTCTCTTTGTTTATGTTTCCTCTTATAATCCTCATCATATACAACTTCTCCAACAATATCGTCATCACCAGTGTCAAAAGCTGCCTCATTACCTGAAAAAGCTTCGGTCTTTTACTTAATATTGTTGAGGCCTCTGTCTTCTCCGCTTACTATACTTTTTTTGTTGAATCGTTGGAAACCCCGCCGTCAACCTACCCTTTCCGGGCTTAAGCGGAACATGTAAAACTCCCAACTGTCCCAGACTCTTACAAGAAACACACTCTCTGGATTCAACTCAAAATCTTAAAGTGAGATCCTAAAGCCTACACCATCAAGCCACGCCCTTTGAGGACATCTCTCCAATTACTACACATGTTTATGTAACAGAGTAAATTTATTTTCAAGTCTTGAAGGCAACAAAAAGCACACAGAAACTTATCTTACCTTTTGTCCAGTGATTCAGTTTTACGATCTTCATCAAACTCATCATAAACGAATGAATTATGAGACGACATATTAAAAGTGACAGTCCGCAAGGGAATTGGCTTGGTGTAGGTTCATAATCTGATTTTCCGGTCCTGAGTTCGAATCCAAGGGTGTGTTTTTTGTATGAGTTTGGGACAGTCGGGGATTTTACCTGTTCCGCTTAAGTCCGAGTTGGATGAATTGGCGGCTGGATTTCCAACGTTTCCAAAAAAAAAAAGTATTGAAAGTGACATGTTCATGGGCATGCATAGAATCACTCCATGTCCCATTCATGGAAGCTTCAGATCTGGAACCAACTTCTCTTATTTGATTAGGTTTTGGCGATGGTGGTTTCCGTCTGATATAAGAGTAGAGAATGAGAAAATCAATCAACAGAGTATTGTACAATGACAAACTTCGAAAAGTCAATCTCTAAATTCAAGTGTTATTTATTAATTTTTTCAAGATATTGAAAAACTTAATTTATTAGACTTTGAATTAATGAGAATTTAAATAAAAAATAATATGATTGGACTTTTCAAAATTCAGCCCATTTAACGACCCTAACAATGATACATTTTTTCCTTCTAAAATGCTATATATATAGAATGTAAACCCAAAAACAAGTGTTCAGTGTTCTGATAAATTTTTTATTGCTCTGACCAAAAGTATAAGTGACAGATATTCTGTCACGAAGGAAGCGTCCGAGACCAAACCCATCGAAGTTATCAAGGAGTAGAGCTTGTCTGTGCTGCTTTTTCAGCATTTCTTTCCTCTTTCTCTTAAATTCACTACAACATTACATCAAATGACTAGCATTATTTACTGAAGCCAAAGAACTGAGACGACATATGATTGAGAAATGCCACAAAATGCACGGGAAAAGATGAGGCAACACTTTTTTCCACTAGTTAAAAACACAATTCTGTAAAATAAGATTTTGGGAGAAGGCAGTTTTACATACCTTGTGTTCCTTCTCAATGTCAGGACGTAGACCCGGACCCGGTTCCAGTTCGTAACCGAAGTCCGGTCCGATTCCAATTCCCAATTCCATAGAGTTCGGTTTCGATTCCATAAGTGTGAAACCGGGAACCGTTTCCGGAATCGGACCAAACCGGTGACTGGGTCTATCAGGAATAATGTCATTCTTTAACTTCTTCCCCAGAGAAGCAACGGTTCTATTTTTACTTGAGAAAACCTTTTCCTGCAGCAATAGTTCGAAACATTTAAAATAGCATAAGATAAAAAAACATAAGGAAAAAGAAAAACCCTTTCACATCCTTTTCTGAATATCTGGTAACTGACAATATTTGACACTCTTTAGATCTCACAACACACAGAAAACCAAAAATTCCACTTTACACACGGACAGAATTCTACAAACCTACAGAAACATCTTGAAATTCTTCCAAATTAGTTGCAACTGTTTCCCACTGGTATGTAGCATTAGGCCTTCATTTTCTTCACCTCAACTTTTCTCATCTCCATGTACAATCGATGACCTACTACCGGATCGGATCAGCTTCGTACCTGCATCAACATGTTGATAGCATAAATATCTAATACCATACATCATTGTCAAATATAATAAAATCTCTATTAATAACATGAGACTTTATCCAGTCAATTTGAAACTAGAAATTGCAAAAATTATTGATTGATCCTCGATGAAAAGCTTAACTAGGTTACCAGTAATTAATTCCATGTGAATCGCCCCCAACTTGTTCTTTACGAATGCTGAAAGTTGAACACCATGTTTAAGTGAATTGTCAATGTAGTTCTGGATATCTTCTTGCTGCAGAATATGACCGAGTTTCAGTTCCTCAAAAAATAAATTCATTAACAAACACAAGAATATTAATAAAACAACTAATTGCCACATCTATTCAACAGCTAGAACCATAAGGTTTATTGTTTGGGAAAAAAATGAAAAAGAAAAATGGTTCAAGAACAAGCAAAATGATAGAGATTAGGGAAAAAAAATACAATAAATTGTCGTGAACGTAATAATAGGCCATTGCATCCATATCCATTACTGAATCAAGAGAATAACACAGCATAAAGCCTTCCTCACGACTAAGTGTGCCGTATAATCAGCATAGCAAGTTTCAAGGCACAGTAGAGGGAACAAAAGAGTTTGATCATAATGTTCCAAACAGCAAGTGCGTAATTGCGTCCCCAAGGGGCCTGACTTGGTGGTGTAGGGCTCAGGATCTGACCTTCAGGTCCAGGGTTCGAATCCAGGGTGTGCGTTTCTTGTAAGAGTCTGAGACAGTTGGGGGTTTTACTTGCTCCGCTTAAGCCCGAAAGGGATGGTTTGGCGGCGGGGTTCCAACAATTTCAAAACAAAAATTTTTTTTTACGTAATTGCATAGTACAAGGCATTTTTTACTAAGAAGAATAATACCTCAACACGAATATCACAAAATGCTAGACAGCAGAGGAGAAAAGGAATGAAGATATTGTCCTGATTTCATGATTCTAGGAATTCCCAAAATAAGCAAATTTACGTTATTTCCTTACTAGTATAAATAAGAGAGAAATGTAGAATTCTTCATACACGCATGTATGATACAAAGAATGGCCTGAGGCCTATTATTGAAATTTGAGTTTCAGTACAATATCTGTTACAATTGACTGCTGCTTTTTCTGGTACAATTGACCTCTACTTTTACAAAAATCACCAAGCTATTCTACCCTGCTATTTTCATTCTTCTCTGATTGCCTTGTTGCCTTGAATCCTTGTTGTTACTTGCAAGTGTTCTCTAGCCCAAATCAGTTTTTTTTCTGATTGGATTTGAACCTGATGGTTGAGAATTTGGCCTAGAGAGTTTCCATCTCTGAAGAGATTAAAAGATAAACAAATGATGTTGGTGAAATTGAACTTTTAATATTTCTCATAGCTTGTTTAGTTGATAGACCTTGGGACTTGGGCTAATGCTAAAATCTTATTAATGTTTTCAAAAGATACAAGTCATGTTTAATTGGGATACTATGTGTTTTGTAATCAACATTTGCCATGATTTTGTAATGTTTTTTGACCAACCTTGTTGGAAAACTCAATGTATCTTTATGGTCCTGTCACTTGCAAATTTAAGTGCTACTACTTATTTGTGTTTTCCTTGTTACAGGCAATCCCTCCTATTATACGAATGGCCCTCACATGTGATACCTGGGTTACCGTTTTATGCAGAAAATTAAGAGACTGGTGGCATTGGGTAACTTGATTATTGCAAGCTTTCCAACTGATGACAATAATGCTCCATACATAATAGTTCATTGCTAACATGGGCTAATAATCTTATTGCTGGTTGCAGAAGGAGATCTTTTGTTAGCTAAGAAAATGAAGGAAGAAATTAAGTATGCGTAATGAGCCCGGCGTTTGTTTTGTGATACTTTGTTTTTGTTGCTGATAACTGGTTTACATTCCTTGGTGGGTTCTTTTGATTTTTTCTTCTGGATACTCTTGACTAGGATATCAGTTCCTTCTCCATGCGCGTGAGGTTTGTTACAACTATTCATAAACATATATTTATTTATTTATTTTAAAGTTAGATGCCTCCAAAACTAAGGTCAACTTATCATTGCCTATGTCAAGAAGCCTCACCGTTACCGCCATGGAACTGTTATTCTTCGGTTCGTTCAATTTTAATTCTTATTTTGATATTTGTCATATCTTTGATTATCCCTCTCTAAAATTATGATAATTTTGCACAGTGAAATTCGCAAGTACCAGAAGAGTACCGAGCTGAAAACAACTTGAATTTCTGGGGCCACTGGGTAAAATAAAATAGCATTTTCTCAGCAAGTGCAGCGAAAACCCTAATGAATGATAAGACATAGGAGTGGTGGGTTGTATATGAATCATGTAATTGAAGCAGCAGCGTGATTCGTTGAGAGTGTTGTTACCTGCTTTACAGCTTTCTTCAAGTCATTTGTCAAGTGTGGTTCGGTTTTTGACAGCAATCATTCAATTTCTTGATCTCGTTTTTGGATAACTGGGTAAGTTCTCTGGTTTGTTAGTCCAAATTCAAAAAAAAAAAATTATAAAATAACATTTTTTGTTTATGTTTTTTTTCCCAGTTAGCTCGCAGATTCAGGAGAGACAAGCTCAAAAATATTAGTATCACAAGTAACTTGCAGTTGTTTGCCACTTTCAAAAACTTGATCACAATTTGAATGGTATCTGTGAAAGGCCGAAACTCACCTGACAAATTCCTGGAAGGAACTTGTAGATGGGTTACATGCTCCAACGAATAACTTTGCTTCTTTGATTACATTGTTCATGTCCAACCCACACCTTCCATGCTGTCATTCATTGAGTTGTTTGGTGTACTTGCTAAGGATCAACTTGTAAAATTTCTCATAATGGTATTTTGCTCTACTTGAGATTTAACAAGTGTTATTGTAATTTGTCTGTTAATAAAAAGCAAGCTTAGATGTTTGTTATTTTGGATGATCAAAATTGTTATATGAACTTTGTGTCTGCGTGAGGATTGCTGCAGGATTCAGGCTTCATGTTTAATGTTACTTGCATAATTACTTCCAATTCAGAAATTGTTAGCTCAAAATGCTATTAGTTAAGCTATTTGTATTTGGAATCTAGATTCATTCATTCAACACTCACAATTCAAATTCAGCCTATAATCCTCCTCTAGAAGGGATGGGCAATTTTGTGTTGAAGAACAAGTCGGCATCACAAAGTATGAGAATATGAATGAGATCAGTCAATATATCATGGGTTTTTGTGAAATTAAGTGTTAAAAAAAATTATAATGTTTTAAAATTAAGTGAACTTTTTTATATTAAAATTCAAGACTTTTTAAAGATGAAGGTTATAAATAGAATTTTGTTTAATTTTACTAAAATTGAATCAGTTTCACTGATTTTCCCTGCTGTAAACTGAATCAACCACTAAACTATTACAAGAAAATTAATGTAGACTTGAAATCCAATCAATTTCTTGGGAGGAAAAAACATCAACTTAGGAAACTGAATTCATAAAATAAACATCAGCATCTTCTAAACAAAAGGTTGAGTTCAAAATTTTTATAGATCTTGAAGCTTCTAAGCTTATGGTGAGTATCTCTATCACTTTCATTTGACTCCCTTACGTGCTAACAAAAATAAAATGGAACAAATTTTTTGCCCGAGAGAGGGAAGCAGTCGACCAATTGCTTTTAATTTTCATTCGGCCATTTGCTTTTGTTTCAAAAGAAAAAATAAATTGTTGCTTCGGCCAAAAATGAAAAGAAGCAAGGAGTGGTCAATTCGGCAAAATGCAGAGGCCAATGGCCTTATCTTCTAAGGACAGAGGCAGTGGCCATTCGGCCTATCCTTCAAAAGCAATAGGCCATTTTCGGCCAAAACAGACAGAAGCATAGGCTTTTTTTTTTCTGTCTAAAAGAAAAGTAAAAACTATTTCTTCTTTTTAATTTGCAAATCGGAGGCTATAATTAAAGAAGTCAGAGAGCAATTCAATTGGCTTTTTAAATTAGAAAATTTAATGGCCACATTCCTTTGCTTTTTGTCACAAAATGGCCACTTGTCTTTTCGGCCAAGGAGAGAGATAAAATGAAATGAGAGCTTATCTTCCCCTCTCCTGTCACATTTTACTTTTTTCCTCCCTTATAATTTTTTATTTGACCTTATTTCTTTCACCAAAATTTCATTTTCAAATAAATCATATATATCCAATTTTATTTATTTATTTATTGATATATATATATATATATATAAATATAAAAAAAACATATATATTTTTTGATAATTTTTTTCTTAAAAAAGAAAAGAAAAAGAGATGAGAATGGTGTTCCCATTCTCTAAAGAATGGGAATCATAGTAGAGAAGGGATACTGATTGTTATTAATATATGAGTTAAATTCCTAAAAGTATGTAAATTGATTGTTGGTTGGATAATGTTTTTACCTAAAATAAACAATTAAATAAAACTAAGAAAGTTTCAAGATAATTAATGATATGAAAATATTTAGGGTTGTGAATCATACTAATATTCTTCTAAAGATGAGTTGATTATCTTATGGTTGTGTAATATACTAATTTATTAACTTAAAACATGAAAATATACAAAAAAAAAAAAAAAAATTCGATGATCAGATACAAACACTCAAAATTTCCTTATAATTTCTTATTTACCCTTTTCCTTTCACCAAAATTTCATTTTCAAATAAACTATATATATCCAATTTTTTTATTTATTGATATATATATATATATATATATAAACATATATATTTTTTGATAATTTTTTTAAAAAAAAAGAGATGAGAAGGGCGTTTCCCTTCTCTGAAGAAGGGGAATCATCGTCGGAGTCCAAGGTAGAGAAGGGCGTTCCCCTTCTCTTAACATAGTAGATATGGATACTGATTGTTATTAATATTTGAAGTTAAATTCCTACAATTATGTAAATTAATTGTTGGTTGGATGGTGTTTTTACCTAAAATAAACAATTAAATAAAATTAAGAAAGTTTCAAGATAAATTAATGATATGAAAATATTTAGGGTTGTGAATCCTACTAATATTCTTCTAAAGATGAGTTGATTATCTTATGATTGTGTAATATATTAATTTATTAACTTGAAACATGAAAATATACAAAAACCTTTTTCGATAATTAGATACAAACACTCAAAATACACCATCAACAAATTATATTCTAAAAAATACAAGTCGTCCATTAAGCAAGCCCGAGCCTAGAGCAATATAAAAGCCCAAAAGAGCCTTCCAACATCCCACATCAATAGAAAATGATGTTGACTAGCAAGCTGCCAAATGCTCAAAGGCAAGCAAAGGCTGCCAAATCCAAATTTTGCCATGTCCCATCGAAAAGTTCCACGTGGCTCAAGAAACATGTCTCCATAAAGACAAAAGAAGACAACAAAAAAAACACAGAGCATAAAACTTTGCCTTACAAGCTGCCAAACGATAATTTACGTGCTGAAAGAGACCAAAGCAAAGTACCAGTTAAGAAGCTCACTGCCCAAGCTTTGGAATCGGCCACACGCAAAAAGAAACAAGCATTTGTTTTGTTTTAATGGCCCACTTGCCAAGTTGATCTCGGGCCAAGACAAAATCACGTGAACGTGTCCAAGCCATTTCCAAGCAAAGAGTCTCCTACACGTAAATTGACAATGAGCACATAACACATGCTAAGAGAGACAAATTAAGGCTGCCCACGCACAGGACAAGTGAATATGTATCATCGGTGTCAAACTGCAAGCATTCAATAAGTCCTCAATACGGTGAAAATTTGTCAAGTCGACAATATGTCAACAAAAAATAGATGCAATTTGACAAACATTATATATACAAAGGATAGCCGGATAGGATAATACAACCCATTAAAAACATAACCAAATTGCTCCATCCAGGCAGGCATTCTGTATTTACATTAAACCAAATAAATTCAGCAAAACGATTTTGACAAATTGCAAAACCCAAGTTATGAAATTCAAGGTTTGAAACATGGTTACTCTCTTAATCTGTATCAGGAAAGTCTTTAAAAAGGTGGGAGAATACCATAACCTAGTTAAGTCAAAGACACTGCCATAAGAGAAACATGATATTGTCAAAGTCCTCAACATACTCATCAAAAGAAAGTTAGCATGGTTACTTTTATAGAACTAATTAGTAAACTCCTTTTTGAAGGAATAAGGGAAAAAAATTATAAAATAAGTTGCTCAAGTAACCGTTCAGATCGACATGGTTGTCGATGTTTCATTAAGAATTTGACAAGACTTTCTATTAAATTCTAGCATTCATCATAGCAACTGATTTGCATTTGAAGGGATCCGAAACAGAAATTTTCAGAAATGAAACTAGCAGCAAAAACCTGGCAGGGTAAAGGCCAAAGGAAAAAAAAACAGTAAAAATAAGGAAACAAAAAGAGACATGTCTCCATAAAGACAAAAGAAGACAGCAAAAAAAACACAGAGCATAAAACTTTGCCTTACAAGCTGCCAAACGATAATTTACGTGCTGAAAGAGACCAAAGCAAAGTACCAGTTAAGAAGCTCACTGCCCAAGCTTTGGAATCAGCCACACGCAAAAAGAAACAAGCATTTGTTGTTTTAATGGCCCACTTGCCAAGTTGATCTCGGGCCAAGACAAAATCACGTGAACGTGTCCAAGCCATTTCCAAGCAATGAGTCTCCTACACGTAAATTGACAATGAGCACATAGCACATGCTTAGAGAGACAAATTAAGGCTGCCCACGCACAGGACAATAAATTACGAAATTAAATAAGACAAATAACTTTTAATAAAGAAAATATAAAATCAGAATCAACACAACTTTTAATAAAATATTTTTAAAAATAAAAAAAATAAAAGTAGATATGGATATTGATTTACGAAATTAAATAAGATAATTAATTTTTAATAAAAAAAATATAAATCAGAATCGGAATCAGAATCAGAATCAGAATCAAAATCAACACAATTTTAAATAAAATATATTTTTAAATAAAAAAGTCGTAAAACTTTTTTTTCGGAATTAAAAAAATAATATAAAATAATAAAAAAAAATAAGAAAGGGGAACGATCATCCAAATTGGACGATATGATCATCTAGGCCAAGTGGACGGTCATTTCTTTCATTTGTTTTTTTAAATTCCAAAAAAAAAAAAAAAAAATTATATTGCTTAAATTAGGTATATATTTTTTTCATACATAAGTAATATTAATTAAATTAAAATGAATCAAAAAAATAAATGAATAGATAAAAAAATCTGAAATATTTATTAATAAAAATAAAAAATTATAAAATAAAAAAATAATTAATAAAATGAAAAATGGTGTATAACTAGTATATATTTATTTTTAAATTAATATATATATAAAATTTGTAATGTGTATAATATTTGTAACTTTTCAAAAATTAAAAAAAAAAATCATTGCAAATATTGATAATGACTATTTAGTAAATTAGCATGGAGACAAAGGGAGGGGGGTGTGTCAGGTTTGGCAGAGAGGGGATGATCAATTTTCCTTATCTTCCCCCCCTCCCTTGTCATATTTGACCTTTTTTGTGTCCCCTACACTTCCTTAATTGCCCATTTCCTTTCACCAAAATTCAATTTTCAAATTCCATTTTCATGATTATTAGACCTATGCATGCTCACCAAAGGAATATAATCAATAGCACCGACCACCACTGTTGCTAGCCATAGAGCAAACAAAGAACCCGTTCCATATAGAACAAGTGAATATGTATCCTCGGTGTCAAACTGCAAGCATTCAATAAGTCCTCAATACGGTGAAAATTTGTCAAGTCGACAATATGTCAATAGAAAATAGATGCAATTTGACAAACATTATATATACAAATGATAGCCGGATAGGATAATACAACCCATTAAAAACATAACCAAATTGCTTCATCCAGGCAGGCATTCTGTATTTACATTAAACCAAATAAATTCAGCAAAACGATTTTGACAAATTGCAAAACCCAAGTTATGAAATTCAAGGTTTGAAACATGGTTACTCTCTTAATCTGTATCAGGAAAGTCTTTAAAAAGGTGGGAGAATACCATAACCTAGTTAAGTCAAAGACACTGCCATAAGAGAAACATGATATTGTCAAAGTCCTCAACATACTCATCAAAAGAAAGTTAGCATGGTTACTTTTATGGAACTAATTAGTAAACTCCTTTTTGAAGGAATAAGGGAAAAAATTATAAAATAAGTTGCTCAAGTAACCGTTCAGATCAACATGGTTGTCGATGTTTCATTAAGAATTTGACAAGACTTTCTATTAAATTCTAGCATTCATCATAGCAACTGATTTACCATCATGGGTGTACCATTTGTTCCCCATTTAACATTTTACTAATTGTTGTCACTTAACAACTCTTGTTGTTACTTAATTATTTGATTAACAACTCTTGTTGTTTACTTAGTAATGAAATCATTACTAATTGTTGTTATTTAACAACACCACATAATTAACTTAATAATTTCCAACATGAAATTATTACTAATTGTTGTTATTTAACAACACCAAATAATTAACTTAATAGTTTCCAAATGAAATTATTACTAATTGTTATTATTTAACAACACCAAATAATTAACAACAATTAATTTCCAACATTTTTTTTTAAATAAATGTGAAAAATTAAAAAAAAATTATTCTGTGAGTTAAAAAATTTAATAACAAAAAAATTAATGACAAGTGTTGTATAGTATGTAGTGTGAAAAAGCTTGCCAAAAAAAAAAATCTGTGTTTTTCAATTAAACAAGCTCCCTAAAAAAACCCTGAAAAATATTTTATAAAAACACAAAAAAAAATAAAAAATTAAAGAATTTGGATGTGGTAAATATATTGTACTTCTTTTAAGTCTATGAATTTGAGCTAAATTTTATTGTTTTCCAATTTTCTGAAAAAAAAAAAATATATAAGCTTTGAGCTGAATTTGGGAGAATCTTTTATGAAATGAAAGGGATTGATGATTGAAAATGGAAACACAAGTTTTTTTTTTAAAAAAAAATATGTGTTTTTCAATTAAACAAGCTCCCTAAAAAAACCCTGAAAAATATTTTATAAAAACACAAAAAAATTTAAAGACAGTGAAAATGTTTATTTAGTCGGTAAATCACCAACATAAATATATTCGGTCCGTATTTTTGTACCGACGAGACATTTACCAACATAATATTATGATCAGTAATCTATCATTCAAATCAAAATTTATTATTTACCAACCGAATAATTAGTCGGTAAAAATTGTTTAATGTTATTTAAATAATGTTTTTTTTTTCTGCCTAGGGTTCTAAGAGCCACATGGAAGTGTAAGTGTTACATTATGGTGATTCAGTTTTATTAAATTTTATTAACACTAGCTTACAAATCGTTTTTGCTGGATTTGAGTAAAATTTATATTTTATTTATATATGTATATATAAAAATTTAGTTCTTTAAAATGGCATATGAAAATTATTTTTTAAGCGTCATAAAAAATTTTAGTATTTAAAAAATACAAATAATATTCATAATTAGATAACTCTTCAAATTGTTAATTATTATAAGGCCGCAAGAAATTTTTCCTCAACATCACATATAATTTTGCTGGAAATGGAGAGCAACACTCCATTGTAACTATAATTATACACTACTTTTATTATCTGCTAAAGGTAAGTTGATGCATTAATTCATTATTAAAAAAGATTCTTCTTACCATCCTCTATATTCATCATATATTACGAACTTAACCAACTAGCATTACCACCAAGACAAGGAGAGCAACTCATGGTCATGAAAAAGGTTTTGTTCGTCTGCTGGTGCAAAAAGGAAGGTGCATTATAGCCTCCTGCAGGAATTATATTTGTACTGGAATTGGAACTGCATCCACCTTTCCTATCCAAGCATGCAGGTTCAGCTTTAATATGCATCAGCTCCAAATAAATTTTGAAAAATTACACATAATTTATTTATCTTTTGTAGGTAAATATTGATAACAAAAATTCAAAATGAACCAGGATGATCACATGTACATTTTGTTAGAATATTTTATTCTAATTATGGACTTATATTAATTGTGATACAGGTTTTAATATAAAGCGCTAAGATAATTGGTTTTGTAATAGAAACTGTGAAGTCCAATTGTTTGATCTAATAAAGTGGACTGCAACTCTATATTATTTGATGTGTGGATATTAGAGCGGGCTTCAGAATTGTTATGGGCTTTTGATGGGTGAGCCCATTATACTCCATAAATTAGTGAGCTAAGGTCTCACTCTCACTCCCCTACATAGCTTACTCAATAAGCTGCCTTGATTGATTAATCTCCTCTCTCTATTATTTATGAAAATGACTTATTAATGCATTATTAAAGTAATGAAATGATGTGAAGCTTATTTGATAAGCTTCACATTTCATCACTCTTATCACCTTTGGTGGTATTATAAAGGAAGCACATGTGCTCTGTGTATATATACTTAACAAGGCATGCGTGAGAAGGATTGGCGTGAGCAATCATAAAAAAAAATAAACAAG